>JAVLUZ010000245.1:4608085-4685222 GCA_036768485.1 Mermis nigrescens | reverse complement strand
GACTTGTAAAGTGTTTTATAACTTAGACCTGTGAAATTGTCTCGTAGTTGTAATGTAAAGCGTTTCGTTTTAATTACTTTAATGGGACTTAATACATCATTTACGCTTATAATGATGGCACCTTTTAAAATGGTAACTTCGAGATTGTAGCGTCAAACGTGTAACAGCCATACATGATCTTGGGGGTTCGGGGCTTTCACCCCCCGCAGAATCATTTTCACCCCCCGCAAAAAATTTTCTCCCCCAGAATTGTGATTTTTCAAAAGTTTCCTAAACTTACCTGAAAATTGGTAGAAAAAGTGTCTTTTTAAGGGTTTTAGCTATCTATTTGCTCAAAATCGCCAAATTTTCGGCGCTGCGTGCCATATTCATGTTTAAAGCGATATATTGCTGAATTTATTCGACTTTTTACGAAATTTTTCATGATTTCATGCTCTAGAAGGATAGAGTATCGTCAGAAACGCCAAAAAACGATGTTTTTTAACGCGTACCGGCGATTTTGGGCCCAAAAAGCACTTTGGGTTTTTGCCCCCCCTCCAGAATTCCCATACTGTGCATGTATGGTAACAGCTCAAAATTTTAGGTGAGGGTCCCCGGCATACATAGGCGTGGGGGGTTTGGGGTCACGCCCCGCCGGGAAAGCCGAATTCCCCCCCCAGAAACCAAAATATCCCCCCTCCAAGGATTCCATATTTTTCTCTCGCAATTTATATTGATGCCAATGGATAGTGCTCGATGAGAAACGTTGAAAAATGGTGTTTTCTCCATACTGCCATTTTTAAGACCATTTATTGGCCGCTAAAAAATCTTGCACCCCCCTCCGAAATTCTGGTGCCGCCCGTGTATGGTCCCCGGCTATTTTGAGGGCGAGCTCCCATTTTTTTGACTAAAAATATCGGCTAGGACCTATAAATGGCCAAAAAATGCGATTTTTTTCCAAAAATCGGTCCGGATCACGCATTTCTCCGACTCTGGGAGGATGGGGGACGTCCAGCTTTAAGTGAAGCGACCAACCCCAAATCCCCTGCTACATGTATATATGGTCTGCGCTGCTGCACGTGTGTACATACATACATAATAAGTGAAATCAAAAATCCGTGTAAAGCAGTGTTTTTTTTTGTACAAAAGGTCTCGTTTGTACATGCAATACAAAGGATGGCCCCTAAAAGTCTTAGTACATTTTGTACATACGAATATTTAGGTACTATAATATGGTACAGTACGGCGATTTTAGTGTGGTAAAAACAGAGTTGTTCGACCTGTAGTAGTGTATTTTAGCTAATTTCTTGGATTTCTGAGGGCAAAAATCATTGATAATCGTCTCAAAACGGCGCGAAGCGCCAAAGAATTGACATTTTTCCTTTCGAAATGCAATTTCTGCCATTATAAAGATGTAGAACACATACATATATTACGAACCTCGGCGCGAAGCGCGTCAAATATTTGCGAATTTCGTGACCTTTTTTGCACTTTTTGTCTTCTCAGAAATTCTCAGTGCTACGTACAAAGACGGTCCCAAAAAGTCTTTGTACATCGTTGAAAATCTTTGCCGAATACAAAGAAATACCGTGGCGTAAAAGGCCCTTTTTTGTATTGTAAATCGACCTTTTTCTATATTTTCTATGAAAATCAAAAATGCTGTCACGTTGTGCATGGAGGCCAACTTCGCCTGCTACGAAAAACAAAAATAAATACAAAAAAAACCAAAATTGAAATCTAAATCCAAGAAATAAGAAACATACCTTGAAACTCCCAAAAATCTCGCATATTCTGAAAATGACCGAAAATTCGTGAATAATATTCAAAATATTCCGGGAAATCCACAACAAATATCCCCAAGAAATGCTTAAAAATTCAGTAAATGACATACTAGATACATATATCTCCGAAAATTTGTAATATGTAAGTATTTTGAAGTCGCCAAAAATTTGTGATAAATATTCCGAAAATCATTAAAAATTGTTAATTTATATTCAGAAACTTCAGAAATTTGGAATAAATGTTCGAAAATCTCCAAAAATTCTCAGCAAGCATTCGAAAAAGTCTCTAAAATTCGTAATAAATAGTTTTAGAAATCCTCAAAAAAATCGTAATTAGTATTTCTCGACGTCTCAGGAAAATTTGAAAGGAAATATTTTGAAGAATCCACCAAGAAAACATTCCCCAGAATTCGTAACGAATATTCCCCAAAATTACCCGGAAATTGAAAATATCTTAAAAATCTCTGTCGGAAAAGTCCCGAGAATTCGAAATGTAAAAATTTCCAAAAATCCGCAAAATCCGTAATAATTATTCCCAAAATCTTTAAAATTTGCAACAATATTCCGGAAAATCACAAAAATTCGTGATAAATATCCAAAAAAATCCCCAAAAATTGTGAAGAAATATTCGAAAAATTCCCAAAAATTCGATATTCCGAAAATCAGTTCTCAAATTCATGATGAATATTTTAAAAATTCCTAGTAATTTGTAATACATGTTTTTGAAATCTCTGTACTTTGTAAAAAACATTCCGGAAATTCCCTAAAAATTCTTATTGAACATCCCGGAAACGCGCTAAAAATTCGCAATACATATTCTGAATATTCTACCGAAAATTCGTCAAGAATACTTCGAAAAATACGTGGAAAATGCTGAAGAATTCCCGAGAATTCGTAATAAACATTCATAAACTTCACGATAAATTTGTGATAAATATTCAAAAATCCCTCAAAATTTCAGAATTCGTATTCAAAATCCTCAAAAATTCGTTCGAAAATTCCCACAAATTCGTAATGAATATTCCGAAAATCCACGAAAATGAATCGATAAATCCAAAAATCCTCAAAAATTCTTAATAAGTATTCCGGAAATCCACAAAAATTCGTAATAAATATTACGAAAATCCTGCTAAATTCGTGATAAATATTCAAAAATCCGTAATAAATATTTCAAAATTTCGCAAAGTTTGTAATAAATATTTCGAAAATCCCCAAGATTTGTAATATATTATGAAAATCTCCAAAAAGAATCGTAAAAGATATTCCAAAAATCTCTCAAAGAATTCGTAATATGTATGTCGAAGATTCGTAATAAATGTTTGAAAATCCCTAAAAATTCATCGAAAATGCTCGAAAATTGTAGAAAGTATTCCGAAGTCCTAAGGAATTCGTAATAAATATGTACATATTATTAAAAATCGTAATAAATATTATGAAAAATCCTAAAACATACGTCAGAAAATCGTTGAAAATTTGTATTAAGAATTTCGAAAATCCCAAAATTTCGTTAATATTCCAAAATCCCCAAAAATTCTTAATAAATATTCTTAAGTTTCGTAATAAATATTCTTAAAATTCCCGAAAATTCGTCTAAATCGCCCCAAAATCCGTAATGATTAGTCCGAAAATCGCCCAAAAATTCGTCTAAAAATTCCCAAATCGTAATTAATATACCGAAAATCTCCAAAAATCCGTCTAAAAATCCCGAAAATTCGTAATGAACATTCCAAAAATCCCTAAAAATTCGTAATGAACATTCCATAAATCCCCAAAATTTCGTCTAAAAATTCCCGAAAATTCGTAATGATACATTCATATAAATCCCCGAAATTTGCGATAAACATTCAAAAATCCCTCAAAAATTCAGAATTCATATGCAACATCCTCAAAAATTCGTTCTGAAAATCCCCAAAACTTCGTAATTAATATTTCCGAAAATCCCCGAAAATTCGTCCAAAAATCCCCAGAAAAATTATAATTCAAGGGTCGGACATGGACGCCACTACATTGCGCAACGAATACACGAAATTGAATAGAAAATTCAGCGAAGCGCAGGGACGACTAAACGAACAAAAGTTGAACGTGGATCGATTGACCGATCAATTGGAGCAGGAAAAATACAAATCGGCCGATCGATTATTTGGCGAAAAAATGGTCGATTTGATCGTCACTCAAAAGGCGGTGGAAGATTTGAGAAAATTCGAAAAAGCGTTCGAGCACTGCTTGATGGCTTATCACCGCGAAAAAATGGACGAAATCAACGTCGCCATTCGACGATCGTGGGAAAAGAATCTACAAAGGCATCGATATCGACTACATCAAGGTATTGCTTTTTATTTGTTGATTAAATTTAAGACTAAAAAATTATATAAATATTTATTTTTACTTTTTTTTCTGCTCTATTTTTTAAATTAATTTTTTTAACATTTTTTGCTTCGTTTTGAGCGTTCGTTTTCGACGCCGATGACGTCATTCGATTGATTAATTAAATTTAAATTTAAAAAAATTATAAATAATGCTCTAATTGTTTTTTAATTCTTCTTTAATTAATTTTTAATGCACTTTCTTAATTTTGGGGCTCTTTTCGAGCTTTCGTTTTCGTCTGCTTATTACTTCATTAAATTGATTAAATTTAAAATTCGGAAGAAAATTAAAATACGCTATTATTTTGTTCAACTCTTTTTTTATTCCTTTTTGATTATTTTTATATTTTTTGGCTCGTTTACAGCCTTCGATTTCGTCGCTGATGACGTCATTTAATTGTTTAATCAAATTTCAAATTAAAAAATTGAAATACGCAATTATTTTCAACTTTTTTGCCTTATACATAATAATAACGAAAGTCATCTATATGAAAAAATAATAGAATAAATTTAAAAACATAAAAAATAAAACAAAATAAATAAATAAATAAATAAATAAATAAATAAATAAATAAAAGGTAAATAAATTAGGCATGCTGTTAGTATAAAAGAAACAAAAAGACGCGAGAAATAGTATATACACAAGTACATAAAAAGCACACAAAATTATATTATGAGAAATTACGGGTTTTACGAGGTGCAAGAGTTCAAGTGAAACGAGAGAAGTAAGCAGGAGTTATACAGAATAAATACACAAAAAACGTGAAAAATATAAACAGGCGAGGTCATCAGAGAGGAACTAGGTTGCTACAGTTTCGTGCCTTTAATCCTCTGACTGTCACTGCAACCTAGCGGCACCAGTCTAGGCGGCTAGACTGCCTCTCATCGTTGAAAAAAATAAAAATAAAAAAAAATAATAAAAAATAATAAAAAATAAATAAATAAATAATAAAATAAAAATAAAAAAGGGAAAAATTAATTAATTGAATAAAGAAATAAACGAATTAACATTATAGATACTATAAATATTATGATATATAAAAAAGAAACATTAATAGAGAATATATAAATAATTAAAAAAATAAATGGAATAATAAATAATAAAACAATTGTAAACCTACACGTGAAATACTGCCGTAACTGGCCTGTTCAATCACGTGAGGAAACACAATGAGTAAATAGATAGCGAGAGCAGGACAGGAATAGAAAATCTACATCGATGTGCCCGAATACTATGAATACTATAATAATAGTAATAACATCAATAATAAAAAGAATATTCTAAAAGAAAGAAAATAAATAAAAATCATTGTAAACCTACACATGAAATACTGCCGTACCTGGCCTGTTCAATCATGTGAGGAAATACAATGAGTAAACAAAAAGCGAGAGCTAAGGCGGAAAAAATAAAAATGTGGGATTGACGTGGGAACATGCCGACGCAACTACATACTCATATGATTAGCGTACTCTAATGAAAACCGAAGCTACTTACTAATACGGATGTAGTTATGAAGCGCGTCTGGGAATGTGACGGGAGGCGCAGTGCAAACGCGAAGAAAAAATTCAAAATGTCGTTATTGGAAAATTTAAAGTATTGTTGACGTATAATTTTAACATATTGGCTTTGCTTACAGTTTGGTGAAGCTACTTATTCATGCGCATAATGCTGGAAGCAGCGTCCTAACAGCGATGATAAAATCAAAACGGTCTTAAACAGTTTTGAATATAAGAATGTGCTGGAAAATCAGAAAGGTCGCTGTTGAAAAATTTTAAGTATTTTTGGCGCATGATTTTAACATTATAGCCCTGTTTTTGCAATTTGAGTGACAGATGATTCACGCGCGCTTTGAAAAATTCTTCTTTAGAGCAAAGACGCGCAAAACGATGGAGCTGACTTACAAAAACGGCATATAAAAGATTTTTAGGTACGTTAGAGTCTGAAAAAGGGAAATTAACAATAGGAAATCGAAATTGTTCCCTTTTATCAAAAATCGTGTAAGAAATCGGTGTAGAAAGATTAATTTCGACGTCTAAATAACTAACTTTTTGAGCAGAAAAAGTTTCCGTGACATTTAATGATTTTGGGTAAATCTCTTTGATGTAATCACGAAAATCTGAAATATTTATAGCTGCGATGTCATCAATGTAACGAGTTACGTTATTGAAACAATAAGCAGAGTCATTATTTTTAGACGATGATAGGAATTTATATTCGCAGTAGAAAAGGAAAAGATCCGCCAAAAGTGGAGAATAATTAGATCCCATTGGGATGCCAATTTTTTGATGAAAGATTTTACTTCCAAAATTAACGAATGAATTTTGGATCAAAAATTTAAGACTTTTTGTAGCAGTGTCAAAGTCAAAAGTGAAATAAGACTTTTTGTCCGAGGGAGAAGAACTCCAGTATGATTTGAAACCGTTAGTACATAAAAATTTATTCTTTTCAAAGGGTTTCTCCAGGAAATCAAAAGAAGTGGAAATAAGTTCATTTTGAGGAAGAGATGTGTAAAGAGTTGAAAAATCGAATGTATTAATCGATTTAATCTTTTTAATTGATTCTAATTTCTTAACGAAAGAAAATGAATTATTGATAGACCAAAATCTGTTAATTCGAGAATTTCTAAAAATGGCTTTACAATAGTTCTCCCAGAAACGACGGACTAATTTGAGGCCTTCAGTAACTAGCGACGATATGAAAGTAGTAGAACAATTTTTAGCCGAAGTAATAAACCTGGATTTTTAGGGGATTTTGTGTAGTTTTGGAATCCAGGATCCCCAATGAAGTTCAAATCACCAGTAATGACATGACCACATGGTTGATAAATATATGGGGATGAATGACAATGACAGGGCGGAATGACACCAGTTGATGAAAATTCTTCGACGACTTGTCTATAATTTAATATCTTAGATCTAATGGGTTGGAGTTAAACGATATGTAACGACAGGAGGATTTTGACATTTGGAATTAGGAGGAACGAGCTTAGTAACGCATTTTGAATGAAAAATCGAGGGCAAGTTAATGAAGTCAAAACCTTTCTGACGTCATTTTGAAAATTAAAAAATGTGATTATTTCCATACTTTTGCCCTACCGTTAACTTTTTTTCGTTTTTTGCTTGTTTTGCGTGCATTTTCGTGCTGATGACTTCATTTAATTGATTCTTTAAATTTAAGATTGAAAAAATTAGAATAATATTTTTTTTAATTTTTGGCCCCATTTCTATTTATTCGTTTTTTGCTGGTCTTGAGCGCACTTTTTCGTAGCTGATTACGTCATTTGATTGATTTATTGAATTTGAAATTTAAAAAAATCAAAATACCTCATTATTTTCGGATCTTTTTGCTCCATGTTTTACTTATCGTTTTTTCGCTCGTCTTGAGCGTATGTTTTCGTTGCTGATTACGCGTCGATCACGCTTTACATTTAACACTGGTTTTCTCTCTTTACACTGTTCTTTTATTCTCTATATTTTACACTGTTTTTTGTTCTTTGAACTTTTGTACTTTGCACTCGTACATGTTACGGCTCGTAAATTTGAATGTAGCTTCCTTGGCTATTAGGCAGGGGGGGTAAATGACTTCCCTTTTTTTGGCCTAAAAGGGCAAAAAAACGCCTAGAAACGACCAAAAAAAATTCAATTTTTTTTAAGTCGCGCGCGAGAAGGTTAAAACTTTTCCGGCTTTTGGGTGAAAGTAGGGACGACTATCTTCGGACGGAGTGTCCCCCATTCCCCCTGTTACGTGTATGTTTACACCATAGTTTTCCAAGGTCGAAAGTCCAGGGGGTGGAATCCTAAATTAAATCCCACTAAATTAAGAGTCTGGCCTTTTTTGCAGGTCAAATATGAAAAATGGCTAAAACGTCCTATATAGCATGTTTTAATGTAAAAAAACTGCATTTTTAACTACTTTTTGTACCATTCTGACTAGTTTCGTTGCTTTTGTAAGTGAAAAATTTGAGAATTCATCAAAAATTTAGACTTTTCAGATCATTTTAAGTTCATTCTAGGTATTTTATGGGTAAACAGAACAGAAATGTATTAGTCGGCGCGAAGCGCCGAAAAAATTTTAGTATCTTCGCTGCTTTTATACCCGAAAATCATGCAGAAAATGTTTGATAGCTCAAAATCGTCCGACAGTGATTCAAGTCTCGGACTCCTGAGGTGGGGGTAATATATACCCCCCTCACCCTCCTATGGGAATGTATGGTTTACACTAAATTTCATTGTTACACTTTGCATGGTCTTTGTTTACACTTTACATGGTATTTGTTTACACTGTATTGCGATTCGTAGATTAAAGCGGAAACGGCGGCCGAATCCGGTTCGAGCGATCGACGCCGAGCTTACAATTACCGGGTCGTTATGGTGGTCAACGGCACTGAGATGGACATGAGGGGTCGCTGCTCGGCCGGCCAAAAAATGCTCGCTTCGATCATCATCCGAATCGCCTTGGCCGATGTTTTCTGTTCGCAGTGCGGAGTGCTGGTATACTTGTATGTACGGTCCGAATTTAAAGTTTAGAATTTTAAAAATTTTGGATTGTTTGGCCCTGAATATTTTTAATAAGGTCGAAAATTGAAATTTTGTCCGAATTTAAATATTTCAGATTTTCCGGGTGTTCGAATTTTTTGAAAATGGATAAAAATAGAAATTCGGTTCGAATAAGAAAAATTTTAAATTTTTCGGGGTTCCGCATATTTTTTGAAGGTCGAAAATTGAAATTTGGTCCGAATGTTAAAATTTGACATTATTCCAGGGTTCGAATTTTTTAAAAGGGTCAAAAATCGAAATTCGGTCCGTATATAAAAAGTTGGGATTTTCCGGAGAGTCCGGATATTGAAAAAAAATCAAAAATTGAAATTCGTCCCTAATTTAAGAATTTTGGATTTAAGGTCAAAAATTGAGACTCGGTCCGAATATAAAAATTTTGACAATTTCGGGTTGTCCGAATACTTTTTAAAAAGTCAAAAATTGAAACTCGGTCCTAATATTAGAATACAGGATTTTCCGGGGTCCGAATATTCCTTGAGAGATCAAAAATTGACCGTCGGTCAAGAAAACATATTTTTCGACGTGTCTAGTCGGGCTCATACGTGGGCAGCAAGTAAATTCTGGGGGTGCAAGATTTTTTTGAAGGTCGAAAAATGGCCTTATCAAAAAATTGCGAAAAAAATGAAAAAAAATTTTCAAAAATTGAAATCTGGGGGGCGTATTTTGGTTTCTGGGGGGGGGGGTGCATACCCCCACGCCCAGGTGTGGTCGGGCTCTATTCGTTTACATTACAAAATGCCGAGAGGAAAGATTTTATAAGGAATTTTGGATATGCTTATTGCCGATTTTGGGGATAAAATTAAAAATTTTAATTAAATGACAAATTTAAAAATTACATATGGTAGCATTTTTGACCTTTGAAAAAATCATGCAACCCCCCCACCGAGCTTTGGTGCCGCCCACCTATGCCCTCATTTTACCCCCTGCCCACGTGTGCTCAGGTATGGTTCTTGCGATTATGAAATTGTTTTTCAAAAAAAAGTTGATTTTATTAATTCTTATTAATTTTTTCGGTTTTTTTCCAGGCTCTCGACGAACCTACGACCAATTTAGATTCGCAAAATATGCAAAGCCTGGCCGAAGCGCTGGGCGAAGTGATCGACGAGCGTTCGAGCCAAAAAAATTTTCAGTTGATCTTGATCACGCACGACGAAGATTTCGTCAGTATTTTGGCCCGGCAACACAGCGTCGAACGCGTTTGTCGCGTCTTCAAGGACCACAACGGATTTAGTCGCCTGAAAGTCGAGGACGTTTCCGGTTTGTTGAGCCAGTTAACGTAAAAAATAGTTGAATGCGATCTCTTAACCTCCGATTCGAAACATCAATTTGTGGGTTTAACCCTTTTTTGTTAAATTACCTCGTTTTCTTTGATTCGACACAGCTTACTGTAGCCCGTTTGATTCGTAATGTTACTCCTTTACACCTACGCGATTTACTTTACATTTTTACCCGAAACATTAATTGGACTGTTTTATCACGATTCTAACTTTATGAACAGGATGCTGCGCGAGACTGTGCCGAGTAAGGTTGTTGCTTTCATTTTCAATTTAACCCGTAAAACGAGGCTGCGAAAAAGAGTCGATAATGCCACTTTACAACGTGGTTTAATACTGTAGGCTGTAATATACTGTAGAAGTGGTACCGCCTTGGTTTAAAGCCGATTTTTAGCTATTTTACACTCAAAAATTACTAAAATGTCAAAAATTAATGGGCTGTGTAAATGTAATGCGTATTTATCGCGGATTCGAAGTTAGAATTGAAATTTAAAAATTTAAAATCAAAGGATCTATTCCAAACTTTTCAGCTTATGATCACGGAAATTCGGAAGTTCAATCCGTCTAAAATTAGTTATTCGTGACGTCATAAAATCGGTCTGAAAGTCAATTATTACCTATTAGCCCTTATTCAGGGGGGTGGGGGCGGAAATAGAAAATAAATTGAAACACGCAAGAGTCCTCCAAAGGAAGAAACGAAAAATTCTCGGAGTGGGTCTAAAACACCACCATAACAGGTTTTTTAGCGTACTTTTGAGCAGTAAACTTGAAATCATCCGGCGCTTCGCGCCGGATTTATCGTTTATTTATAGTTTTTGTCTTCTAGCCCGTCCAGAACGCTATAACACGTAGACGCGTAGAACATGTCAAATTTTTTATTCATTTTATGTGTTTCTTTTTCCTTGTAAATCACAAAGATTAACTATAAAAACAGCAGCTATAGTCTATTCCACGAAATCTTGTGCATGGAATTTAAACTTTCATCGCTCAAGCGAGTAGCTACAAATGTGGGCAGCTTACTGTAATAACATTTTGCATAGCAAAACTCATGCTTGTCAATCGCTACGCACAGTATCGTGATTGCTGCTTCAGTGTAAACCGCTGTTGTAATCAATTTACATCGACTTAAGAATTGTGATTCATGCACAGGTTTCGTGAAAAAACTGTTGGAAATTATTCGTCGATTTAATGATGAGAAATTAGTTGTGTAGGTTGTTTAAACGATAGATTTGTCTAACATGAGTATGAAATTGAGTGAAAATTTTTGAAATTTCGTCTGCATAGCGCTCGTTCAGATACGCCCAAAAATGCCTTTATTTTTGCCTATCTAATGGATCTCGAGATATCTGGCCTCAAAATTTTCGCCCTATCCCCCTCGAAATAAAATCCTGGATACGGGCCTGATCACTTATACAAATTGTAAAGCTAATATCATAGGTAGGCGACACCAAAGCTCTGGATGGGGGTGCAAAATTTTTTCGAAGATCAAAGAATGGCCTTACAATGAATGGTATGGCGAAAGAACACCATTTTTCAACGTTTCTCATCGAGCACTATCCATTCGCTTAAAAAAATTGCGAAAAAATTTCAAAAATTGAATTCTGGGGGGTATTTCGTTTCTGGGGAGTGCATATCCCCCAACCCCGCACGCCCAGGTATGGCTATTATACTATATATGTAATATTGGCAATATATTTTGTTCTGCATTAATCCAATTACGTTCTGAATCGATCTGCGTTGGCGATAATTACGCCGATCAATGCGTATTTTATGTTTTTTCGTATTTTTTCACTTGTTTTATTTCGAATCTCCGCCTGTTGTAACTTGCCTTTTTTCAACGTGATTATCATTCGCCTCAATGAACAATGCCGGTTAGTTTTCGGTCATTATAATTGATTATTGCTCATTTTAGCACGTATGTATGTTGTTATATCTTTGTCACTCGCGTAATTCAATAAATGAAATGGTTTACTCAGCTCACAGATTTGGAAAAACTTTTATTTAAACTGCTAGCGGTTTCTCAGAGGCCAAATCTTGCTTTGAATATTGGAATACTTCGATTTCCGGATTACAAGTTAAGTACGTAAGCTTAATTTTCAAGGGAAGGTGTCCATACATAGTAAATGGCTGTGGTCTGTCCCATTCCGAACGGCTCAAACTTACACCATGCTTATATGTAGTTGTATTAGTTTTTCACTCTACTTCTTACTAATGTTTAATTTGCTTTGGTAAGCCATTGATGCGCCTAACCAGCTACCGCGAAACCGTAAATATATGGCAACGGTAATAAGCCTCTCAGCGAAAGTGGGCCGCGTGGAGATGCAGATTGTAGTTTACACACCAATAAAGTACGGAAAACAATGTGCTGAAATTCAAAAATAAGTGTTGAATTTCCGTCTAACACTTTGGAATTAAAGAGGGCTTGAAAATTTGTCATTTCGTCTGCGTTCTATGAGAAAAAGGTGCCGTTGTCTGTCTTCAAAATTTTGTGCTTAGTCCTGTTACAGAGGGGTCACGCACCCTAGAATTACCAAGGTCTAGATCGAAAGTCGAGTCATTGGGAGATAACAAAAATGAATAAAACTACATATTTCTGGTAGCCAAGAGCATGAGAATTTCTAGAATTTCATTAAGTTTGCACAAAACTGAAAACCAATTGAAAAAAACGTATTGAACATTCAAAAATGTGTAAGAAATTCGATCTGCGACACGCTTAACACATTTTATAAAATCATGAAATCAAGCTTTATTTAATAAAATGTAGGTCAATACGTTTTCTTTCGCTCAATAGAACATGTGTTGCAGTAAAAAAAGAGGGTACTGAGAAGCTTGCCACAAAAGAATTTATGGGCTCATAGTTGACTGCCAAAAAAACAGGCTTGAAATACAAGTTATTGACCTTACGGTTTCAGCACACATATGTTTTATACTGTAGTATAGATTTGAGCTGTGAGCAGGGTTGCCAGCCAACCGTGGGATTTTACCTCAAATTTTGAGGTTTTATTTTACGTTTGAGGTTTTTTGAGGTTTTTATTTTTTGGGGTTTTTGTTGAGGTTTTTGAAAATTTTTGAGGTTTTTTTGGGGTTTTGGTGAAAATTCGAAGTTTTCTAAAATAAGCGAGCTAGATATCGATTACACTTAAAATAGTGTGTTGACTGCTGTAGCTAATTTTAACTTCGCTTTGCTGTGGCGCAATTGATTGAATTGGAGGAACTGACACTGAAGTGAACTGCCCAAAACGTGCTAGTGAGTTCCATGGTAACGCCTATAATCTCAAAGTAAGCTGGAGTACTTAATAATCAACTAACATGGGAGTAATGACCTAAGCAGGAGTGCTACCATATGCATAAAACGTATGAAAAGCACAACAACAACAAGAAATTTCATTACTAACCCCAAACTGAAGAAGTTCGAATTAACCTTTTTTGCTTACTTTGTGGCTTGTGCAGGTGCACAGAGTAGGATTTAGTCATTTAACAACAACAACAACAACAATTTATTCGCTAAGTCAAAAGAAAATATTAACATACATGGATAGGACGAATGAACGAAAATGAAAATACATGAAAGACAAAACAAATTAAGCATGACGAAGCAGGATAAACGTAAAGGCAATAGGAAAAACTGCTCTTACTTACGCCCCTTTAAGAAATTTAGAAAGGTTTAATCTTTTAAGTTTAGTCAGAAAACGTGTCTATTTGGAGCACTTATAATCTGTTCAGGTAGAGAGTTCTAGATAGGAATTATTCGATTACAAAAATCAAATTTTCTGCAATTTTTATTTACATGATTGACGAGAAGTTTACAAGAATCTGCTGCTCGATTAGAATTTAAATTAATTGGGAAAATATTCGTAATTACTGATTTTTCAATTTCTTACAAAACAGCCGTTTTTCGGGTTTCTAATCATTGCGAGCATCACTAGAAACCCTAAACTGGCCGCGGAAACCAAGTTTTGATATGCAAATTAGCCTGATTTGCATAGTATGCAAATTAGGCTGATTTGCATATTGCAAACTTGGTTCAGGGCATGTCTTGGATTCATAGTGCTGCTCCTGATGATTAGAAGCCTAAAAAGCGCTGTTTGAGGCTTCAGATTGGTGTCAGGGGATGATCTAAGCCTAAGCCAAAGATGGGGCAAAAATTGCTTCGCTCGCTTCGCTCGCTCCGCAATTTTTGCCCCACCTGACTCAGGCTTACATCATCCCCTGGCACCAATGTGAAGGCACATAACTAAGCCTAAGCCTAAGCCCATCTTAAGCTGAACTGAATGATCAGAAAATATGTTTTCAACACAACTTACTATACTAAAACTCCAATTCGTCGTGGCTGTCACTGTCCTCCAATTCCTCGCGGCTGTCCCTGTCCTCGTCCAATCGTGGTGCACTGGGCTTACACGGATTGTACAGCTGCCCAGCCATCCGCAGAAACTCGACCGTACGATCAAGTTGCATTTCCTTGCATCGCTTTTGGAACATGTACCGAGCTAGATTACCGGGTACGTGTGCTTTGATTCTCCCTGACGATGCAAAACTAGACTTGGCTGCTCGCCAGGAGGACTCAATGGCGTTAGTATGTGTCTGTGTGTCAGGATCTTTAAAATTCAGAGAATGATTTACTTTCATGTGAATGTAGCCATGGTCTCCCAAGCAGTCATATGCCTTCCAAAAGTCAGAAAGAATCGTCGTACCCGGGTTAATCCACTCTCGGATTATGGGTAGCAGTGTGTCAGACCCCCGGCCCTCGACGGCTACCATAAACACGCGACCGGAGCCACGTTCATAGCCGCCGAAGACCCATTGGCCCTCCACAGAATGCCCCCTATGATATTTTCGCTTACCGAATTTGGATTCGTCAATCTCGACGACCTTCCCAGGGCCACCGAGTTTTTCTGGGTTCGTGAAGAATGCATCAAATACGACCTCCCGGCAGTAAGATGACCAGTTGACCAGACTTTCTTGGGCCATCTCGAGCTGTTCGCCAGTAAATCGCAAAGTTGCACCTCCGACCCAGAAATTGACGAATCCAAGAACTTTCCAAATCGGTAACTTCGAATTCTCAAAAACGTGTGCTTGCGCAAGCCCACTCGCTCTCCACAAGGCCGCGCCTTCTGTTTCCTGACCGACACACGCGCCCGGCACGTCCATATCCATCCATCCACCCATGATTCATCCTTGATTAGAACCATCTTCCCGCCACATGTTGGACAGTCGTATTCGCCTGCGCGTGGAACCAGTCCCAGCTCCGCCAGCTTCTCGGGCAACCCATCACGATCTTCGCAAAATTTCACGATTTTTAATAAATTCATTTAAATCGTTCCCTGAATAACAAACATTTATGTAGGTAATTATTTATGCAGTGTATCACTTCATATCTATAATTCATTTCCAGCACAAACAATATGTAAATCGCGATTTTACAAACTATTATTCATCATACTATTGACACATTAATCATGCCACCCATTTCCAACATATTCACCCGTCAGAGCACTGTGATCTAATTGACTACGCGCGCGTGGGCTCTGCATCCCCTTTTTATAGGTCATTTTTCCAGTCATGCTAGAAAATTTAGCGCGAATCAATTTGATTCGCTGTTGACGGATTTCGCAGAGGTCTAAAAAAAGATAAGTTTTGCGCTTTTTCCTACCAATCGCACATCAGTCTCTTAAATGTTGTCCAATCCCATCGTCGCCTGTGGTGAATATAGAAAGTAGTTCGATTTCTGTGATACAGTAATATTTGTGATTAGATAATTTTCATAAAGGAAGGTACTTGATCAAATGCGTTAAGGCTTTACTAAAATCAGTAACAAGACCAAACTTGTGTTCAACAAATTTTTACTAATACCATATTCTATCGTTTCTATAAGTACATTCCTCCCTAATGTTTATGTCCCTCCTACATCCGTACCAATCATTTCGGATCATGTAATCGTCTGTTTCATTGAACTTTGAATGTCCCTTATTTATCCGGACAAAACTATTGGGGTTGAAAATTACCTCCCTCATAATTTTATGTAAATGTCCTTTAAACTAATGCGGTAAACGTGATATTCTACACTATAATGAGTTACAAGGAGTCAAACACATCCGCCTAATGGTGTTATCAATTACCTACTTCATGTTTATATGTAAATGTCCTTTAAACCTATGCTATTTACTTTATATTCTACAGTATAATGAGTTACAAGCAGTAAAACACATCCGCATGTCTGTTTTTTATTCCATCTAGTCTGTTTCATTGTACTTTGAACGTCACACATTTACCCGCACACACCTAATGGGGGTATAAATTACATGGTGTTATCAATTACCTACTTCATGATTTTATGTAAATGTCCTTTAAACTTATTCTATTTACTTTATATTCTACAGTATAATGAAACACATCTGCAGGTCTGTTTTTTATTCCATATAGTCTGTTTCATTGTACTTTGAACGTCCCACATTTACCCGCACCCACCTCATGGGGGTAAAAATTACCTACTTCCTGGTCCTTTACACTAATGTAGTAAACATGATATGTTACAGTATAATGAGTTATGAGGAGTCAAACACATCCGCATGTCTCTTTATTATTCCAAATAAACTTATCACATGACTAATTGGTTCAGGATCGCTTCACTCTTTCTCTAATTCTGCTTCGCCTTTCCTCTGTCATATTTCCATCAGCTTTGCAGCTTGAACGTTCCGGTTTTCTTTCCGCGGCTGCCACTTGGCTGGTCTTCGTTTGTTCTAACACCTCTATGCTTCTCCTATCGCGGTTCGCTGGTTCCGAAACTCATTTTTCTCGAATGATACCCATTAATTGTGAAGAAATCCTTGAAAGGAAGAGCTTTACATTTGATAATAGAAAAGGCTAATGTTAGGTCGTTATGGAGGCGTCTTAGCTCAAGAGTGTCCAGACCAAGTTCGTGTAATCTTTCAGCATATGTCAAATTTTTATCACTAAAAATTCTGTTTCGTAAACCTTCTTTGAACCTGCTTCGACGGAGGTGATATCACACAGCAGGTAAGTGACTCCACGAAACAGCAATATTCAAGCATTGGTCGAACGTAAGTAATGAAGGCCTTAACAAGTAATAATCTATCTTTAGAAAATTGTTTTAACGTCAATATTAGCATTTATTTTCAATTGAATAATGTTCATACACGCATGCGTTCTTGATTCCGCCTACTTACCTACGTCGCATATCTATATCTACTAAACATGTGTTGCGCTTCTTTAGTCAGGCCCATGTTCGCAATGTAAAACTTGATTTGAAAAAAATAAATAAATAAAACTGCATTCGCCTATACTTAAGTAAAATGGATTTCTTTTTTGCGTTGTCCCATTTGGTAAAACACTTGACCTGACTACGGAACAGTGTGCCAAACGTAATTATAATTAATTATGAATAGCAAATTTATCTTCGATTTTCTAATCATACAAAGCATTTATTACGCAGCTTAGAATCTATAAATTCCTTTCACTGGAGTATTGTTTGCATTGACTAGGTAGGTATAGACTTGTTTGTCCAATAATCTATAGGGGTAATGAGGCCCGTATCCCGAGGATAGGGGGAACACGTGACCCCCGAAATGAAATATAAGAATGATTTTTCCCCTTTACTCCCCCTCGCTTTTTTGTAGCCAAAATCGCTAAAAATTTCAAAATTATGATTAGAGTCTACTTATTCCCAAACGCGCGGTTTAAACGCTCGATTTTTAGTCTTTATACAACCTAAACCGTATTTTGCATCTATTTCTTCTGTTCTGCACAGGTTTTATGCAGAAAATGGCCTTTATTTAAGAGGGTGTCTATTTGATTCTCACCATGTTTTAGACATGGGTAGCAAAATTTACGAATTGCACAGCTCTAGTGGTCACATTGACACCTCCCTATTGGCCAAAAATCTTTGGCGAGATAAAGAATGGATAAGCAATTTGCAATGATTTTTGGCCGTCAGTGATTATAACTTCTCTAATTTTTTCCGGCGCAGCACGTTTTTCGTATTCGGCAAACATTTTCCCTGATGTACAAAAACTTTTCTGGACCGTCTTTGTAGATGTACAAAGATTTTCGGGAAGACAAAATCTGCAAAAAAGGTATGAAATTCGCAAAATTTCCGGCGCTTTGCGCGCCGAAATGAGTAATTGTGTGTCCTATATATTTTTATAATAGCAGAAATCGCATTTCGGAAGGAAACATATCAAATTTTTCGGCGCTTCCTGCCGTTCTTAGACGATTCTTAATGATTTCTGCCCTCATAAAACCAGGGATTAGCCAAAATACACTACCAAAGGTCGAACAACTCTGTTTTTACGACACTAAAGTCGCTACCGTACTATATCATAGTACCCAAAAATTCGAGTGTACAAAATGTACAGAGACTTTTAGGGACCATCTTTGTATATGCAGAAACGGACCTTGTACAAAAAAAGACTGTCTTGAAGCCATTTTCTGTTCATATAGATGTCAAAACAGTTTTAACAGCTATTTTTGCATAGTTTTCTTCTATTTTCAATTAAAAATTTCGATGTTTCGGATCAAGTGATATAAATACAGGAAATCAAGCAGTAAATTATGCTTCTAGACGTCTATCCGCCTTAATTCCACAAATGTTCCGCGCTTCGCGCCAGATTTTTGTTAAAATCAAAGAAATTTACTGATTTTTTCGCACAAAATTGTCTAACATTTTGAAATTCTCAGAAAATATATTGCGTCAAGTCATTTTATGTAAAAGTATACAATGTAAAGCACCAAAAAACGCTATTTTGCGCGTTAAGAACAAATTTTTTTGATCTATTTTTGACTGTTTTTGGAAAATCTGGGATACCGCCCCCTTAGGAAAATCCTAGATTCGCCACTGGTCCTATTTATCTTTAAAATGGCAGAATTTGCATCTAGAATGGAAAAATGCCAAATTTTTCGGCGCTTTGCGCCGTTTTGAGTCAATTCTTAGTAATTTTTGGCGTGAGAAACCCAGAAATTAGCTGAAATTTACTACTAAAGATCGAAAACCCTCTTTTACCACAATAAAATCGCTACTGCACTGTATTATAGGCTGCTAGAACTGCTATCAACAAATCGTTAGCATCATTGAAAAAGAAATTATGATTGTTCCAAAACGTTTCGTGTAGTATTTGCATTTGTTTGATTGAAAGTTGCTTGTGCCTCACCCTTTTTCATGTTCTTATCATGACACTTCTGCATGTATCGTGTGCGTTTAAAGCATGATTTAAAACCGGGAAATTGTCCATAAATCACCCGAGAAACCCCGGAAAAACCTGGAATTTTATTTTAGGAAACCAGTGGCCACCCTGAACTGAGTAAAAGCTATAAAATTAGATCCACTTAAGCAGAACCACATAAATTTGGGCTAAGCTTAAATGAAAATAGCTATAAAGCCTGTAAACCTTATTGTACACTGCATAGAATTCATTTCTAAATTTTGAGGTTTTATCCTAATTTTTGAGGTTTTTTTGGCTAGTGATTTGAGGTTTTTGAAAATTTGGGTTGGCAACACTGTTGGTGAACTGCGCGCACTGGTGCGTATTTGTATTTGCTTATTCACTTATTTCTTCTCATAGTTGGTTCTACCCTTATTCACAGACTTTATAACTACTATTTATGCAATACAGTTTTAATCATAAAGAGGCGTGGATGTCTGGATTATTAGGAATAATTTCGAAATATTCACACTGTTCTTTTTATTGTTGCATTTTATGAAGGGCCTGACTGGCATATCCGAAAACAAATAAAAATTCCGGATTTTACCCATTTTTCAATTTTCCGACGATTTTCATAGTGGCCATAAATACGAAATTTCAACTAGGGAAATCGAAATATCCATGATTGTAGCTTAATCCTTCATAAAAGAATCATGTTTTTAATTTGTGGTTTTTCAGGTACATCCTTTTCCACTTTCTTGCTTTTGGACAATTGTCCATCTGTCCATTTTCTATTTCCGGACTTTGTTCCGTCGGTTTGATTAAAACTTGTTTTTTCGACTCCCACGTATTCCTTAATGCGGAAACCCATGTTCTATTCCTTTTTTAGCACAAATTATTTTAACGTTTTTAGGAAAAGATCGAGAAAAAACTTTGGGTGGTGGAGTATGTATTATAGTGAAAAAAGAAATAAATGCAACAAAAATATTATTACCAGCGGAATTTAATAATTGCGAGGCTGTAGTTCTAGATTTTAGAAATACGACAAATTATTTCAGAATAATTTTGTTTTATAGACCTCCTAATACAGATTTGCAAGTAATGAAATTATTTAATGATTTCATTATTTGGAGTACTGATGTTTCAACCCAGTTGTTTTACTTGGTGATTTTAATCTTGCAAACATAAACCGGGCAAAAGGAGATATTCCTACTGAAAAGTTAAATCTAATATTTTGGAATACAATAAGTAAGCTATAGTTTTAAACAGCTCATTACTGAGTCCACTCGAGATAATAATTTAATTCACCTAATTTTTACTAATTGTGTAAATATTTGCTTTAATATTAATGTTTTACCCCCATTTACGGATTCATGTGATCATAATCAGATTGATTTTTGTTTTAATGCTCGATTCAAACAGGAAACTGGAATCTCGTGTCAGAAATTATTCATCTGGTAATTGACAATGATTTTGCCTTATTTCTTGACAGCATTTTCTGGGAACAAGTATTTTCTGATTGTGTTACAGTTGACGACTTCTATGATAAGTTTTTGTCCATAATTCATTTTGGTATTGAATGCTCTATACCCTTCAAAAAAATTATCGGTAAGAGACGTTCTAAGGAGATACGAAAATCACTCAAACACAAATATTACATGTGGCGAAAATACAAAAAACATAAATCTATTGCCAACAAACTTAATTAGCGCACTGCTTCTTGTAAATATACTGCTGCTGTTCATAAAGAAATTGAACTTTATGAAAAAAATCTCATAAAAAATGGTAATTTGAAACAATTTTATTCGTATGTGAAGAGTAAAACTAAAACAATTAAGTCTGTTCCGCCTCTAAAAGATAGTAATTAATATTTTTCAATTAGATTCCTATGCAAAAGCGGAATTACTTAATAAAAATTTTTGCTCAGTTTTCACTATTGATAATGGTTTTTGTCCTGACACTATTGATATTAATGTATCTAGCAAATTAAATTGACTTTTATCGATTATATTAATGATGAATCAGTTTTAAAATCTATTAAGAAATTGAAATCGTCTTTTTCACTTGGACCTAACAATCTTCCACCAATTTTGTTTAAAAAACTGGCTTATTCTTTAGTAAATCCATTAAAAAAGATATTTTCAATATCTCTTTTAACTTCTAAGTTACCTAAAATCTGGAAACATGCTCTTGTAGTACCCATTTTTTAAAAAAATTACCCGCTTCACCTGATAACTATAGACCTGTTTCACTTACTTGTGTTTCATGCCGATTATTGGAGAATATAATTAAAGATAAAATCATGACGTATATCTTGCATTACAATCTCTTATCAAAATACCAATTTGGCTTTTTACCGAAAAAATCATGTGAATCACAGCTACTTTGTTACACTGATTATATTATCAAAAATTTAGATAATAAAGATACAATCGATTCTATTTATTTGGACTTTCAAAAAGCTTTTGATTCCGTTTCAAGTTCTAAGTTAATTTTTAAATTATTTAAGTGTGGACTGCGTGATAATCTCATAAAATGGATTCATGATTTTTTGACTAATCGTACTCAGAGTGTTAAGCTTGATAATACAGTCTCACTACCGGGAAATGTACTTAGTGGTAACCCACAGGGAGTGTCCTGGGACCTGTTTTATTATTACTTTACATTAATGATATTACAAACCTTTGCATTAGTGAAAAAACAAAAATTATGCTTTTCGCGGATGATAATAAAATATATGCTAAATCAGTGGATTTTTTCTTTTACATAAACTTCTTACTGATATTATCAAATGGTCTAGGTTATGGCAATTACCTCTATCAGTATCTAAATGTCAAGTCCTTTACTTTGGTCATAATAATCCTCGCTTTGATTATTTTATAAATGATAAAAAACTTCTTCCTACTAATATTGGGGTTCGGAATTTATGCAGGTATTACTTTAAATGAAACTTTGAATTTTTCTCCTCATATGAAAAATATAGTCCAAAACGCTTATTTTCGATTATCACTTATTTTTCGATCATTTCAGATTAAGAATACAGAAGCATTAATTTCAGCTTTCAAGAAATTTATTCGCCCCCTTTTAGAATTTATTACAGTTATTTGGAATCCATATGAGAAATGTGATACAAAAATTGGAAAAAGTTCAAAAATATTTTACCAAACGTATTCTTAAATTTAGTGATATACCATATGAACGTCGGCTTCAGATTTTAGAATTAGACTCTCTGGAATTTCGTAGAATTGTTTTTGATTTATCCATGATATATAAAATTTTCAATGGATATATACAAATTGATCCTGATGATTTTTTCACACTTACACAGTCATCTAAAACTCGAGCTGTTAATAGTTTAAAACTTAAAGGTGAAAAATTTCGTTTAGATGTTAAAAATTACTCTTTTCCGAATAGAGTCCTATACATAGATGCGCAAGGTCAGGTTGGCCAGGGAGGGGTAAAATTGAGATTTTGGGGTCAGGGAGGGGTGAAATTTAAGATTTTCACTTTAGTAAACTGCGTTTTTGGCTATTTTTACGTCAAAATCGTCTAAAAATACTCTATTTTTGGCTCGAACTGCTCGACAGTACCTTACTTCTCGGACCCTTCAGCGGGGGTAATACTCCCCTCTCACCCCTCCCTATGTGCATCTATGGTCCTATATCTATGGAATTCTCTCCCAGATGCGATTATTTGAGCTTCTTCGTGGAGCTATTGCAGCCAGTGAAACTAGCGATGATTTTTTATTCTTCGTATTTTGTCGTGTTTATGTGTATTTTACCTGTTTCATTGACTTTGCAATAAAATTTGTATTGTATTGTATTGTTTGATTTCGCCTTATTTTTTGAAATAAGCTTGATGCACTGGTGTAGCCAGTGGGGGAAAGGGAAGAAATTCCGTCCTGCGAAAATTTTGAATTTTTCTACGTGGAGCTATGCGGTTGCATAACGCTGTTTGGCGACAATTTTTCGAGAATAAACTTCAAAATTCGGCGCTTCGCGCCGCTTTCTTCTAGTTTTGTCTATTGTATCTTAACTTCGTGGCGAACACAGAGCTACAAAGCGTTTGTCACCATGAGAATATTATCTATTTGCAAATATTTTCAGTTAATGGAAATTAAGGAATAATTTCGTTATTTGTGATTTTTCGAAACTTCTTTAAACAGCGATTTTTAGGTTTCCAACCGTCAGGAGCACCAGTAGAGACCAAAATATTGCAGCGGAAACAAGTTTCTCAAAAGTTTCTTTCAGCAGGGACCTCTCTTTTTAGACAGACACATCCAGTACAACAAGGACCCAATATTTTAAGAAGTTGACGAGTTGTTAATAAACCATTTACATGCTAAACTGTTGTCAATTTGTGGCGGCAGCAATTGCGCGCGGATTCAGATTAGTGCCAGACATGGGCTAAGCCTAAGGCATAAATGGGGCAAAACTTGCTCCACTCCTTCGCTCGCTCCGCAATTTTTGTTCAATTTATTTCAGGCTTAGCCCATGCGCTGGCATCAATGTGAACCACATGACTAAGCCAAGCCCAAAACATTTATAACAATAATTCAATGATTTTTTCACCATTATTTTCGTGATTCATGATTTACGTAGAAAAATTTTTCCAGAACCTGAAATGATCGTTTTTATGATAAACCACTAGCATATTCGTGATTAGCACTCCGGATATACTTATAATTGACTAATTTTGGCAAAATTTTGAAAATTTTTTTTTCAATTCCTAACTCCAAGTGCCGAAAACGTAGTCCAGAAACTTCATTGTATTCTCACTAATTCAGCAAGAGACTTCCGGCTTCTGTTCCGCGCTCGGAAATCAACTCTAGAGTCAACTTTCAACCATCTGGATGGTTTTCCTGTCGATGTTCGGCACTTCCCAAAATCACAAATAACGAAATTTATCCGAAATTAAATGGTATGCAGAAAATTCGCGCGCGTTGTACAGATTGCGTCTTTTAAAACTATCTATTTATCAGCTGGATCAAGATTCGGATGATTTTATGAAAAGTTTAACGTTAAAATTCGAGATTTCAGTGCTTATTTTGCGAAATTTTCTCGGGGCTTTGCACCGCACCCCGCTGGGGAGGAGTGCGCTTGAGCGCGCCACCTCAGCCCTCAGCCCCAAAAGAGAGGTTTTCCGTTAAATTTTCTCTAATCTGAGGTCCTACCCGCGTAATCAAAACTTGCAAAGGTGAAACATCATTGTGAAGATTTTATTTTTTTCTATGCATTTTTATTGTTGCAGAACGATATGAAAAGTTCAGTAAAAAATTATTTCACGCCTAAGATGCATTTTTACACGTTTTTGTCGACTTTTTATCAAAACATTTTTGGACATTCCTCTCGCCCCTGGGAAAAATCCTGGCTACGCCTATGGCTTGATGAGAAACTTAAAAAATGGAGATCTCCGGACTCGCAGAACTTAGGCTTTGCCTTCTTTCAGACTTATGCTACAAATAAGTGTTGCAAACAGGCCCGCCTATCTAGGAGGAATAGGAGGCACGTGCCCCCCGCCCCGAAACGAAATATGAGAATGATTTTCATCACTACACCACCCTGTTGCTTTTTTAGCCGAAAATGCAAGAAGTTTTCGGCGCTTTGCGCCGAATTTCTCAATTATAATTAGATTCAATTCAGTCCGAACCGCACGGTTTAAACACTCCAGTTTGTAGTTTTTATACAACACAAAGCGTATTTTGCACCTATGTCTTCTGTTTTGCGCAGGTTTCATGCAGAAAATGAGATTTGTTCAAGAGGGTTTCCACTGGATTCTCACCATACCTGGGCGTCCGGGGGTTTGGGGTATGCACCCCTTCAGAGACCAAAACGCCCCCTCCCCCAGAATTCAATTTTTAAAATTTTTTTTTCGCAATTTTTTCGCAATGCCAATGAATAGTGCTCGATGAGAAACATTGAAAAATGGTGTTTTGAAAAAATTCGGTCATGCCCCCTCCTCCGAAACAAAATCCTGGATACGGGCCTGGTTGGAAATTACTGTGTTACTTGTATATCCTAAAATGAAACGAGTTAGACTATTGGTTACTCTCTGTTAGCCACACTAAATTTTTTGCTTCTCCTAGCTTAGCCAACACATGCTTTTGAGTTTCGTAACTCGACCTGCGCAAATCTCGCTTATTTGTAGGTGCAGCCGATCAGATGGGCGTGAAATAAATTAAGGATTGACTTAATTTTACATATATTCCGTTTAGAAATCTATGGCCGACGTGAACAATATATTTCTTCCATCTAAGCATGCTAAAAATGTCGACGAAATTTAATATCAAGATTCGGAAATAATTAACCTCGGCAGAGAATTATCCAAATTATCAATTATTAGCAAGGTCGAAAAGGAAATAAATTCCTTTGGATAGGTATGTGTTTGTAATTTTGTATGATTAATTTTTAATATAATGGTTTATCGCTCTTTTAATAGAATGATTCTAAGAAATATTTTTAAGAACCTACGTTTGATTGGCCTCGATTTGGCTCTTTCTTTGGCATTTGTTTCTTCAGATCAAATGGGATTTTTCAATTCAACCACTATGACGACGGTTTTTGGCGCTTACTTACTTGGAATGGCCGGCCTTTGGTTTTACCTGAACGATAAACGTGGTGTGTCTTTTAATGAGGTTATGCAACATAAAAGGGAATCGGCAGGCAAAGATCCACTGAAACCGTTAAAAGACCTTCGGCAAAAAGCTTTAGAAGAAAAAGAACTTCGAAAGAAATTTGAGAAGGATATCGTCCGAGAAAAACCGTTTTGATATATTACTTTCATTGCGTGATTGAGCCGCTTCATGTAGTGATAGATTGTATTGAATGTAATTTACTTTAGCTAATAAATTCAATTTGAATGTAAATGGCTGAACTTTATTTTTTCTCCAGAATATTTGAATAATAATTTTCTGGCATATGCGCCATACATGATCTTGAGGGGTTCACCACCATAGGTGGGCAGCACCGAAATTCTGGGGTGGGGTTGAAAAAATTTTCAAAGGTCAAAAAATGGTCTTAAAAGTGGTCTTATGACGAAAAACACCATTTTTCGACGTTTCTCATCGAGCACTATCCAATGGCATCATAAAACCGCCAAAAAAGCAAAAAAATTTCAAAATTTGAATTCTGGGGGGTATTTCAACTTCTGGGGGGTGCATATTCTTCCCCCAAACCCCTCACGCCCATGTGTGTTCACCACTCCTCCAGAAAAATTTTCAAATCCCTCCCCAGAATTGATGATGTTTAAAAGTTCTTCAAAATGTTTCTAACAATTTTTAGAGAAGACGTTTTTTCAGAATTTTTAGCTATCTGCTTGCTCAAAAGTGCCGAATTTCGACCCCTCGCGCCATTACACTTATGTTTTGTTTGACTTGTTTTGTTCACCTTGTTCCGACTTTTTTTGATTTTTTTATGTGTCTATGCTCTAGACAGATAGAGCATTGTCAGAAAGGCTGAGAAACGCGATGTTTTTGACGTTTTCCTACCAGTTTTGGACCCAGCATCATGATGTGCATGTATGATATCGTACAAAAATACCTGCTACTTGTTATTTCTCAAGATTCTATCGAACAGAAGATATGTAGCTAATATTTTCTATCTGTATAAATAAATAAATAAATATAAATAAATATATATATATATATATATATATATATATATATATATATATATATATATATATATATATATATATATATATATATATATATATATATATATATATATATAGTAGTGATGTCCTGGCATGCACCGGGCGTCAAGCACCAGCATCGGGCCAGTGCTAGGCTGGTACCGGCGCCGGTGCCAGTGCTAGATAAAAGAGAAAAAATTAGTGTAAAAAGAATAATTGAAGCTCATTTATCACCAATCTAATGAATAAAGGCGCAAAAAGGTAGCATTTTGTTAATAAAATCTTCTGATTAGCATGGTGAAGCATTTTGACTGAACTTCAGAACAAGTCTTCGAGCTTTAAAAATGAATTATTCATTTAACGAAACACATCTTATTGAAAACATCAATTAACAGCAAGAAGCGTGGACACTAATAAATGAAGTAAATTAAAATTAAAAACATAGACATATAGAGTGGAAAGCTCTTCTAATTCTACCATCTGTAGACAAGAAGATGAGTACTACAGAGTAGTTTTCAACTTAATTTCATCAAACCCATTTTTATTTTTCCATTTCGTGAGCAGAAGACCGTAAAACGCAGCTGGAATTTCAAAATAGTTTTTATGCAAAACTTTTTCCTGCAAATTATTCAGAAAAAGCTTGTTAAAACTTTGTAAATTAACTTCTATGTAAGTCTTTTGCATTATTAATATATCCCATGTTTGTTTTCAGAGGCTTTTGAAAATGTGAAATGATAAACTCAAATAATTTAACCTCACAAAGTTTTTGTGGCTATTTTCATGTTTGTTTCCTACTAGTTGAATATTTAACTAATGCACTAAAATCAAATTTCGATTTGACTAAAGAATCAACTACTGCACAATCCAATCTTGATTGCGCTACACTTAAACTTATAATACACTATTTAACTTTTATTTTTCTTCGAATTTCAATTTTATTACAATTTTCTGTTTGTTTAATGCTTAAGTGAGAAAATTAATATGTATTCATGAATTAAAAATAATGAAGTCGTTACTAGCCAAATGAAATGTTGCCCTTAATATGTATATCCGGTGAAAAATAGGTGCAAATTTAACCCTTTTTGAAGAAGCATAGTACACTATATAATATGCTAATGTAGCACCGGCGCCGGTACAGGGGTACCGGCACCGGCACCGGCACCGGTAAAAAAGCGGCACCGGGACATAATAATATATAGGTACAGAAGTTAAGGTTGTCCGATCAGGCTCGATCGTATTAATGGGGGTTTTATTCCAACCTCCTCGCGAAAAGATTTTCAACCTCTCCCCGGCAAAAACATTTGATTTTTCCATTGAAAAACAACCAGAAATGCATTTCAAGATTTTTTACGTTCGTTTTAGACTGAACAAATTTTGTCTGCGTTTCATGCCAAACAGCTTACTTTACAACATTCTTTCTTTGATTTTATTTTTTTGTGAGAACCTTAATTTTCTTTTGTACTATTTTCGTCACTTGTCTTGTCTGCTTTACAGTCTTAGCCTTTGTTTCGGTGTGGGGAGGGTCGACCAAAATTGTTTAGAAAAACCAGGGGGACCAAAGGATGAATTGAAAAAGATCTTTTACGACCGCTAGAGATGTACACGTTGTAAATTTTGCTACCCAGATGCCTTAGATATGGTGAGAATCCCATGGACAACCACTTGAACAAATCTCATTTTCTGCATAAAACCTGTGTAGAACAGGAGACGTGGATGCGAAATACGCCTTAGGTTGTACGGAGTGTTTAAACCGCGCGTTCGGGACTAAATAGATAAATTATAATTGTGACCAAATTTTTTAGCGATGTTTGGCTAAAAAAGCAAAGCGGGAGTAAAGAAAAAATCATTATCATTTCGGGGGGGCACGTTTTCCCTATCCCTCCTGGATACAGGCCTGTTTGTGGCCACATAGATTTGATTACAGTAATGGGACCAAATGAATTTTCGTCAAGTTTTAATCGCTTTAAAATCGTTTAGCATGATAATTCAACCTTTGTACCATTGGTGGGCGGCACGAAAATTTTGGGGGTGGGTGTGCAAGATTTTTAAAATGTCATAAAATGGTAGTGTGGCGAAAAACGTCATTTCAACGTTTCTCATCGAAGACTATCCATTGACATCAGAAAAACAAAAAAATTTTCAAAAATTGAATTTTTAGGGTATTTCGTTCTTTTAGGTGGGGGATATTTGGCCCTCTGAGGTGGGAGAGCATACTCCCCAAATCACGTTTTTTTGTATTGGGCAAAGATTTTTCCCGATGTATAAAGACTTCCGGACCGTCTTTGTACATGTACAAAGATTTTTGGGAAGACAAAAACTGCAAAAAAGGTCTAAAATTCGCAGAAATTTTAGGGCGCTTCGCGCCGAAATGAGTAATTGTGTGTTCTATATATCTTTATAATGGCAGAAATTGCATTTCAAAACGAAAAATGCAGCTTCAGGCCACTTTAAGACGATTCCTAGTGATTTTTGCCCTTAGTAACCTAGAAATTAGCTCAAATACACTACCAAAAGTCGAAAAACTTTGTTTTTACCACACTAAAATCGCTACTGTACCGTATTATATATAGTACCCAAAACTTTGTGTTTACAGAATGTACAAAGACTTTTGGGACCATCTTTGTACATGTACAAACGGACCTTGTACAAGAAAACACTATTTTTCATTTAAGTACTTGATATACTCCAAACCCCCCGCCCACGTGTGCTGTGCACGTCTCTTGTTGCCAACTAAATAAGGCATAGGTACTTGATGAGTTAGCATATTCGGCGTGAACTGAACTCAATTCCTCATTTAATTTTTATTTTCGCTTTCTTCTCCAACAAAGGTTCCATTTCTAGTTTGTAACCTTTGTGTATCGCTAATTAGTCGTAGTATGTACTTTATTTTGAAGTCGCGGAATGCCGAAACAGTTTTTTGGATGTTACTTGTTAGTAAGTCGATCGGATGAACCCAGATACAGGGGTCGCACATATATTGGATTTACGGTCGATCCAAGCAGGCGACTTAAGCAGCATAATGCTGGCGTGAAATCGGGAGGAGCTCGAAAAACCAACAATCGCGGACCGTGGTAAGTAAAACAGGCTGTCATACAGGTATGTAACATGGGGATTGCGGATCCCTGGGTCAGCCGTCCCGGAGTGAAAAAGTTCTGACCACACCTGGGCGTGAAGGGTATGCATCCCCCCAGAAACCAAATTAACCCCCCAGAATTCAATTTTTAATTTTTTTTGTTTTTTTCGCAATTTTTGATGCCAATGGATCGTGCTCGATGAGAAACGTAAAAAACTGGTGTTTTTTCGCCATACCACCATTTTTTGACTAGTGAAAAATCTTGCATTCCCACCCTTAGAAATATTGGTGCCGTTCACCTATGGTTCTGACCCCTTGATTTTTGGCGAAAACTTGGGTTCTTGGTTATGTTCTGGTGCTTTTTGCCATTTTTAGCCAAAAACTGGAGGTAATTTATCCCTCCTTTGAAAATGGCTGGGGCGGAGGACCCCTTGCCGTAATTTTGAACTACTACTCATATGCAGACATGTAGGTCATTATAATCAAAAAGTGTTTTTAGCACTAGTAACGCAAATTAGGATGGATTGCGGTTTAGATGTGATATTGTCTTGTATTTTTGTTTTTACTTCATCTTATTTTCCTAGATTTACTTTCTCAAGTGTTAGCTAAGAAAACACCAAGCGTACATGAGCAGCAGCCAAATTCTGGGGGGTAAGATGGGGCGCAATTGCCAAACATGGCACCAAAAATTCAATTCTGGGAGTTTATTGATTTTTGTTGGGAGGGGTGTAATAATCATTCCCCAGAAAATTTTTCGCCCCCCCTTGCCCCCCATCTCCCCCCAAATGCCAAAGATTTTCTTAAAAATTCGTGGAAAAGGTATCTTTTTAAGCGTTTACAACTTGCTCAAAAGTCAAATTTTCGGCACTTCGCGCCATATGCTCGCGTTTTTGACTTTATTTTGTTCAATTATTTTTTTCTCTATTTGAAATCGTCAGAAAAGCATCGTCAGAAACGCCGAAAAACGGTGTCTTTGACGCGTACCCGCCATTTTTGGGCCTAGAAAAAGCACGTCAAAATCTCACCCCCCCCCAAAAAATGATTGAGTATAAGTTATTACTTATAGTACAAACGAGTTTAAGTTCAACTAACAACTTAGTACATAACCAACTAATTATCACTTACTAGTTCAACAAAATTGCAACTTATTCGTTCAGCAGCATTGATCGTTCCTAAGAAATCGCTTTCGAGAATCAGCTGGCGTTCAATATTTTCGGACTAAATCGCACAAAATATTCAAGCCATTTTTTATTTTTTTATTGCTTCATTTTAAGGATTAGTAATGCCAAAGCCAAATCCGTACTTTACCAATAATTGGCAGCTTATTCCCCTTTTATAATTTCTTAAATCGGTCTGTCACCCATGCGTGCGTTTATGCTTATTTTCAGGGATATGATATTAATTGTGCACGGATTTCCGAACGACATTTCGGCGCTTAGGGTGAGCCTCTTTGCTACTATAGATTTTTTGCAGCATTTTCGACTTTAAATTATTAACTTATGTTATAAATTATGGCTAAGTAATTTATTATTTATAAATTGTATAGGTTACCGTAATTAACGATTCAACATTTTCATATCATAACTTATGATGAACAGTTTGAATGGGCCTGGCAGCATCCACAAGATTCGCGACGTTTGCAGTGCGCTCAGTTGAGAAAAAATGCTCGCGAAAAGCAGCCGTTTTTTCGATTGAGGGTTTTGAACGAAATGTTGAATAGTGGGCCCTGGGATAGATTAGCTCTAACCGTCAGATGGCTTGATCAGGTTCGTCGCTGGAATTCCGTTGAATCTTACAAATGTTGTATGTCGGTACTTGTATAAGCAGATTTTAATAAGGGTAGGGGCGGTGAATGACCCCCAATTGAGGCCCAAAATGACAAAAAAAGCGCCTTAAAACGGCCAAAAACAAGTTTTTTTTAAGATTTGGTTTGGTCCAATATTTTTTATTTTGGGGGGGCGGATTGGGGTAGGAAACGACCGGAGCTATGGCTGTTTCGGCCGTTTTTGGACCTCCGCGAAGCCGGAGGCCGGAGGACTTTTGTATCTCGAATAGATGTAAAACAATTACAAAACGGTCTAATCTGAAGTAATAAACATGATGCAAAATATAACAAGATAAGCATTAAGGCTAGCTGTGCAATTGTATGATTGAGCAGTAGATGGGATGATGGGATGATTATACGCTTCAGACCAACATGAGCAGTGCTCTCACAAATAAGCATAGATTTAATGCAGGAATTTTCAAGAGCGTTACTTCATCCGATGGCCCAGAATACTTTGCAAAATTAAAAAGTGGCGCTGTTGCTTTTATGACTCAATTTTCAAAAATTATGGCGTTTCTTGCAGGGATACAACTTTATTGATATCCTTGACATTTTTATCTTAAGAGTTCTCAGCATGCTCAAACTTTGGAACCTTTATTTAGACTACGATTAAAAATTTATATAAAGTGGAAAAAATTCTAAACTGCTTCGATCGCATTTTGTTCTAGAAATGGTTTTCAATAAATTTTAATGCAGTAAGCTGCACGGATATTTTTGATTCTATTTCACGCTATATTTCGAATAGAAAACCTGGACTAAAAATATCCAGGACTTATTTAAATTGTTCTTCCATTGGACAATGATATTTTCATGTTATATATTATATTTCTATTCGTATTATGTTTTTATCATATTATATTATAATTTTATCATATTATATTTTTCAGTCCCACCCAAACGATTAGTCTTGTGATTTCATAATTATTGATAACCAACTATTCTTAAATAATGCATGCAATTGATAGCCTTCTTCTGTATAGCCTTTATTTTGTCTTGTTTATGAATTTCTCCGAATTCCATACTATTCTACTTTTTGGGTAAATTTAAACTAATATTCAGCTGATTAGGACTAGATGGTTTCTCAAGGTACAGACTTGAGGAAGGGGCAAAACCCCAAAATTCGGGAACAGTAAATTAGGGCTCGGGTCTTTTTTGCAAGTCAAATTCGAAATTGATTAAAATATCCTATATGAAATGCTTTATTGAGGAGGTTATAAGAGTCAATTTTCTAGAACTTTTAGCCCATTTAAACTCTTTTAATGACTTTCATCATTAAGAATATATTATTCCATCAAAAATTTTGACTTTTGTACATCTATTCAACTTCATTCTAGGTATTTAGGCATTTAATGAGTATAAAGCAGAAATGTATAGTCCGAAAATTTTCGTGTCTTTACTACTTTTGTCCCCAAAAACCTTGCAGAAAACGTTCTCTAGCCGATAATCGCCTGATAGTGAACAGCATACCTGGGCGTGGGGAGTTTGGGGTATGCACCCCCAGATATTAAAAATACCCCCAGAAACCGAAATATCCCCTAGAATTCAATTTTTGAAATTTTGTTGTTTTTACCGCAATTTTTCGATGCCAATGTATAGTGCTCGATGAGAAAAGTTGAAAAATGGTGTTTTTCTGCCATACCACCATTTTAAAGGTTCTTTGGTGCCGCCCATTTATGGTGAGTAGGGTCCTGTCTTGAACCCCGACCAACCCAAAACCAGACATGCAAATTGTACGAGTTCCGGGTCTCTAAATGAGTGAAAATCTTTTCAGGAAAAACAGGCAAAATAAAGGGTCAAAATAGATGAAAATGGATATTTTTTTAAAGATTGACCAGAAATTGTAGAAGTTTCAATTTTAACTTAGTTTAATTTTAGTTTTGATTCACGTTTTGCACCATTTTAGTATCATTTATGCCAGTTTTTAAATTTATTTTAAGTCAAAAAACGCTTTCTGACTAAATATTCTCCTAGACCGTCTTACCAACGACCCCGGCCATGCTATGCATCTATTTTCTAGACCCCTCAGCTGCAAGGATATTCGGACGCTTAGCGTCCTTCATCTTCGCCGTGAATGCACTTCGCACCTTCATATTCCCATTATCTGAAGTAATATAAGAGTGTCCAGGCCAGGTATCTGCCTTGTACTGGTACATGCGTTTATGACACTGAATTTACATAATTTACAATACCATGCGAAAATAGTCTATCTTCACCTCCGGCTTCCCGGCTCCGGCCGGGGATGGATCGTGAGGATGGCCGGAGCTCCGACTCCGGCCCGGAGGAAAAAACGGACCTCCAGTCGATCCCTAGATGGGGCCGACCGAATTTGGATGGTTGGATCCCCATATCTCATGTATGAAACAGACATATAATACCCAGGCACGTAGCTGGCCCTTCTATTTTGGGGGGGACCAACACCAATTTTGGGGGGTCTAAGCCAAAAATAGCACAAAATAACGGTAAAAAGTCCTATTTTTCCGGTTTTTCTGAATTTTGGGGAGGTCCGGACCCCCCCAGTCCCCCCACAGCTACGTGCCTGATAATACCTCAAAATCTTGAAAGGGTTAGTCGGCCATTTTTAGGGAGGATGGGGGTGAATGACCTCGTTTTTGCCTAAAATGGCAAAATAGCACATAAAAATGGCCAACAAAACTCAGTTTTTTTGCTGTGTAAAGATCGGATAGATTATATTAAAAAATTTCGGTTGAAGTCGGCTGATTCTATTGGGGATTCCCCAACCCCTGTTACGTGTACATATGGACATCGCTCTAGTTGACTGAAAAGGCGATTGAAGTTCTTCCTTAATTTAACGAACAAAATCCGATTTCATATTGACACGTTTGCATTAGATGATATTACATCAATGGATGAAAAAAACCCCTTGTGTTTCATTCGAAAGATATTTTTCCTAATAATTACATGGATAACTTGTGCTAGAAATTGACAAATAATTCCTAATAATTGACACGTAATAGTTTCTTATGCGATTTTTGCTTTTTCTTTTTAATCTATTTATTACCTTGATATCGATTTCGGAACTTTTTTCACCCGTTTTTTCTAAATAAAATTTTTTCTCTCTCCCATTTGCATTTATGTCTATGCGCAGCTTTTTAGGCATTGAATAAAACATTCAAACACAAATTCGGCTCAGCTCATGTTTTCTGTATTCAGCAAAAATTACTTAGGTACATGTTTATTGTTGCATGTATGCATTTTCTTATTGTCACATTTTTGACCGAATCCGGATGAGGATCTCCTAAACTAATATGTATTGTATGCCTGTATGATCTTGGAGGGTCTTACTGCCTTTACAGAAAAATTTTAACCCCCTCATAGAATTCGCGATTTTTCGAAAGTCTCGTGAAAATTAGTGAAAAATTGTGCTTTTTTAAGCATTTTTAGTTATCTATTTGCTCAAACGTGTTAAATTTTCGGCCCTTCGCGCCATATACTCATATTTTGATTATATTTTGTTCAATTCGCTCAATTTTTTGATTTTTTCGAAATTTTTTGCTTTCGGTGCTTAGCATTGCGAAAAACGACGTTTTTGACGCGTACCTACCATACGTGGGAGCAAGAAAATTCTGGGGGGGGGGGGTGCAAGATTTTTTTGAAGGTCGAAAAATGGCCTTAAAAATGGTGGTATGGCGATAAAAACACCATTTTTCGACGTTTCACATCAAGCACTATCCATTAGCATCAAAAAATTGTGAAAAAAACGAAAAAAAATTTTCAAACATTGAATTCTGGGGGGGTATTTTGATTTCTGGGGGGGTATTTTGGTTTCTGGGGGGTGCATACCCCCAAACCCCCCACGCCCAGGTGTGGTACCTACCCATCATTTTTAGGCCCAGAAGAAGTTACTTCAAAATTTCACTCCCTCCGTAATTCCCATGCTGAGCATGTCTGATGGCATGCAAAATAAATTTTTTTATTTCCGTTTAATGATGTATATAAGAGTGAGTATAAGTGGATAGAAGGTAAGAAAAGCTGAAGTCTGGATGTTTTCAGAAAAAGGGTGAAAAAAGTGATGGTTCCGCGAGGTTTCTCGTCAATATCTATTGGCGAAAATCACTAAAAAACGGGAAAGTATTCGGAAAATTAATTATAGGCTCACTAATACTTACCTACGTAAATATTTTTAATTTTTTTATTTTTCATTTTTTTCATTTTTGTTATTTATTTTTGCATTATTTTATTTTTTGGTATCGCCGTTGTACATGATTAAAGTTTTTCAGACAAAAATTGTGAACATGTCTGAAATTGCCGAAACTTTTCGTCGTTTCGCGGCTACTCTTCAAGCTGTTCTAAATCAGAAATTGCGTTAAGCAGGGCAAAAACGTCAAATTTTTTCGATTGCAAAAATTATTATACTTTTGTATTGTATCTTATTATATTTTTATGTTCTTTCATTTTTTTATTATTGTGTTCTTTTTTGTCAGTTTGGTACCCAAAAATAGTCTGAAGTACGCTATTAAAAATCGAAAACGCAATTCTAAGCACCTAAAGCATTACTGTACTAAAATTGACATATGCAAACTGTACAAGGACTTTAGAGTTGGTAATCTTTGTACACTATGTTTCTAAACCTATACCGTGTACAAAAAACGTTGGTTCGGATACTGTATAATCTACATATATATTATTAATAAATACATATCAGACTTTTTGATATTAAATTTTACATCTCTTATTCGTGGTTAACGAAAATTAAATGGAACTAAACGCAGTTAATATAATAGTACGATATGGTTTGATGCATAACAAATAATAATATTATGTGCTAGTGCTTTCTATCAAATGAGTTTTGGGCACAACAATCAGCAGGCACGTATCTCACGGGCGAATGGGGGGGTTTGGACCCCGAAATTCAGAGAAATCGGAAAAAATATGACTTTTTCAACGTTATTTTGCGCTATGTTTGGCCTTTTTGGGCTTAATCACCCAAATTGGTGTTGGTTCCTCCCAAAATAGGACAACCAGCTACGTGCCTGGTAATCTGACGGTGTACTGTATCTAAGTTGATCTATGTGTATTAGAAATGTGTGGGCGCTGTTTATGGGGGTTTGGATCGTGGGTAGACAGTAGCCAAATTCTGGGGGATTCGATGGGACAAAATCGTCAAAAATAGTACTGAAAATTAAATTATTGGGTCCTTTAAAAGTTTTCGGGGTAAGCCCCTTAGAGCCCCATGCCCATTTATGATTCGGAGCGGATCCCCTCGAACACTAAGAAGTCCTCGATTATCCATAATAGTTTAGGTAGTATATTTTTGATAATTTTTTTAGTGATTTTTGTGTCGGTAGGAGAAATATCGCTTAACTTATGTTTCTACGTCTTTTGGCTTTTGAAAACTCTCATGCCTCAGAATTTTTGACCTAGCCCATGTGTCTGGCTTATGTGTGGAGGTCAGTGATGCATGCTAATGGCTTATCGTTCAGCAATATCTTGCGACATAACCAGGCTTTTTTGTAAGAGACAAAGGTTTTATAGCTCTGCCGGACATTTTCTGGCCATCCTTACACAATAATTACAGACTTTTTACGCAGAGTAATAGTAATTTTATGACTTCTTTGCGCATTTTTCTGCAAAATTTAGAAAGATTAACATTGCAATTTCTGACTCGTAAAAGTTTAAGCGCTTCGCGCCGGACTGCTATAGTCAAATGAATTTAGGACGAAGTAATACTTTTTGGACAGCAATTGAGTCGCGGATTACAGGCCGTCCGTCTAACTGATTCTTTTATACCTTTCTAATCGCTATATTATTTCAGCCCCCATCAGAATAAAATAGTTGGCGAGATAAAGTTTAGATAGATGCGTACTATTAGTGCACATGGTCAAATTTTCAGGGGGGAGTGAAAACCGAAAATTGGTGCATAGCTAAGTGCTTCCTAAAAACGGTTCTATAACCTTTTTGGTCTCAGAAAATTAGCTCTATAGCCTTTTTGGGCTCAGAAAACTAGCTATATAGCTGTTTTGGAACTATAAAGATAGCCGTATAGCTTTTTTGGACTAAATATAGCTATTTAACCCTTTTTGGAGTCAAATGTCCTTTTGAAACTGAGAAAAGATAACTATATTGCGTTTTTGAACTCACATACTATGTTTTTGAGTCAAAAAGGATATAAACTTGTAGCTAGTTTTCTGAGCCCAAAAAACTATATAGCTCATTTTCTGAGCGCACAAAAGACTATATAGCAATGTTTTTTTCGGCCGAAATGGCTGTATATCTGATGTTGTTCTTGAGGAGGGTTGACCCCCCTCCAAGATGGCTTCCTGACCCCCCGCAAAATGACTGCGACCCTCCCACCAGAATTATCGATTTTTTTGTAAAAGTTGGTCAAAGTTGTAAAAAGTGTGCCTTTTCAAGCGTTTTTAGTCCATTTTTGGCTCGAAAATCTCAAATTTTCATACACTATTTTTTGACCATATTCTGTTCAATTTACTCAATTTTTCAAATTTATTCGAATTTTTTTAAACGTTTTTATCTTCTAGGAAAAACGAGCATTGCTTGAAACGTCACAAAAACGGTCTTTTTGATGTGTACCCATGATTTTTTAGCCCGAAAAGGGCACTTTTTAAAAAACCCCTCCTCACCCCCATGCTCTCGTATGATCGACTGTTCAATTTATAATTTTTTACAATTTTTCCCGAATTTCTCAAATTTTATAAATAATTTCTAATATTTTTCTTTCTAAATCAATGTCTTAAATCACCTTCTCAAATAAATATTTATTGTATATATTCATTTAGTTGACGGCCTGTGAGCATAGGTGGGCAGCACCATAACTGCGCGAGTGGAGGTACAAGATTTTTTAGAGGTCAAAAAATGGTCTTAAAAATGGTGGTATGGCGAAAAATGCCATTGTTTCAACGTTTCTCATCGAACACTATCCATTGGCATAAAAAATCGCTAAAAAACAAAAAAATTTCAAATAATCCAATTCTGGGTTTCGGTTTTTTTGGGTTTTCGGCCTTCTGGGGGGTGCGTGCATACCCAAACTCCCCTACGCCCACGTGTGCCTGCGAGCCATATTTCTTTACTTTTCTTCCATTTTTTAGCAATATTCTAAAAAATTTTTGCATTCTGCTTTGAATGCTTCAATAGGCTTTGCTCTAAGTGCTTACAGCGAATAGCTACGTAATTCAAGTCTCTAAACGTATTGATGTCTTAATTTAACCAGTGTTTAGCTGAAGCTATAGAAATTTAAGCACTTTTGGCATGAATTAGCTTAAAAAGGTGGTTTATTTGAAAAGTATTTGCACTAGAAATCATTTAAGTAAAAATAAACTATGTTAAACGACTAAAAACTCTACTTCGCACGTGAACAGTTGATTTTTGGACCTATTTTTGAATGTTTTGTGTAGAAAAAATATTTTTTCGCTCATACAAGGACATTTTCGGAAATTTTCATAAAAGAAAAAAGGGGCTCGTACAAAAAAAGCAGTGGAAATAAACACGCAAATTTTTTTGCTTCCTCAGCGATTCAAGCTGGAATTTCCGTTCGCTCTAGAACCACCGTGTCACGTGAAAATCGTAGTCGGCCCATTCATAGCCCTCGAAAACAATGATCTCAATTCGCGTGGCCCTGTCGAAATTTCGGCTCAGTGTCATATTTGTTCCGAATCGATATTGGGCGAATCGAGAGTACATTTGCGTTATTAGCTGATTAATACTATCTTGACAAATAATACATTACCTTTGATTAATGATTGGTGAATTTCTAAAGTCACAGTCGTAAAAAATAGTTTAAAAGGTAAAAAGTAGTTGTGAAACAAAGAATTTAAAGCAGTTTTTTATGAAAAACAAAAAAGAAGGTGCTTTAAAAAATAGGGCATGAAAAGGTTTATATTTTTTTAAGTTTGAAAAAAGGTTAAAGACACGTTAATAGCACAATATTTTGCGATTTTAAGTTTTGATCGGCACGGTCTTATTAAGTCAAGAAACATGCATTTTATTATGATATAACGTAAATGTTTTGTCTTGTGTTTAGAAAGACACTGAATCATAAATTGGCAGCGCCTGAATTATGGGGATCAGAACATTTTTGAAAGTCAAAAGTGTCCAAAAAAATCGGTGGTTGGGGCAAAAACACCATTTCAAATTTTTAGGGGGGAGTGAAAACCAAAAATTGATAGTGATTCGTAAAAACGATTCTATAGTCTTTTTGGGCTGCGAAAACTAGCTATATAACCTATTTTGAAGTTAAAAACGAGCTATATAGCCTTTTTGGACTAAAAATTGCTATTTAGCTTTTTTTTCAGTCGAGAAATAGCTAAATATCCTTTTAAATTTCAGGAAAGACAGCTACATAGCATTGCTGAGCCCAAAAAGGTCATATTCTCGTGGCTAATTTTTTGGGTAAAACCGCTGAATAGCTATCAGTTTTTCGAAGCCCAGGGGCAAAGATGCACTAGGTCAGATTGACCAGGGAGCACGGTTTTTTTTGTATTCGGCAAAGATTTTTCGCGATGTACAAAGACTTTTGGGGACCGTCTTTGTACATGTACAAAGATTTTTTGGAAGACAAAAAGTGCAAAAAAGGTTCGAAATTCGCAAAATTCTTGGCGCTCCGCGCCGAAATGAGCAACTGTGTGTTCTATATATCTTAATAATTTCAGAAATTGCGCTTTGAAAGGAAAGATGCCAAATTTTTTGGCGCTTCGCGCCGTTTTGAGACGATGATTACTGATTTTTGCCCTCAGAAACCTAGAAATTGCTAAAATACGTAACCAAAGGTCGAACAACTCTGTTTTTGCCACAGTAAAATCGCTACTGTACCATATTATAGTACCCAAAAATTTGTGTGTACGAAATGTACAAAGAATTTTAGGGACCATCTTTGTACATGTACAAACGGACCTTGTACAAAAAAAACACTGCCAGGGAGGGCTAGAATCGAGATTTTAGGTCAGGAGGGTAACACCCAGGATTTTTACAACTGTAAATTCTGTTTTGGGTTATTTTCACGTCAAAATCGCTTGGAAATACACTATTTTCGGCTTAAAGTGCTCCACGGTACCTAACTTTTGTATCTTTAAGTGGAAGGTATTACCCCCTCTCAACCCTATTTATGTGCATGGATGCTCAGGATGGAGTAATTACCCCTCACTCTCCATGCTCTTGTATGAGCTCTATCCATCCACATGGAAAAAATCGCGAAAAACGAAAAATTTTCCGAAATTTGAATATGGTCTTCTGAATTCTGGTTGTGGGCATAGGTGGGCGGCGCCAAAATTCTGGGGGTGCAAGATTTTCCAAAGGTCGAAAAATGACCTTAAAAATGGTGGTATGGCGAAAAAACACCATTTTTCAACTTTTCTCATCGAAAACTATCCATTGGCATCAAAAAATGACGAAAAAACAAAAACAATTTTCGAAAATTGAATTTTGAAAAAGGTATTCTGATTTCTGTGGGTATTCGGCCTTCCGGGGGTGCATACCATACGTGGGCAGCAAGAAAATTCTGGTGGTGCAAGATTTTTGAAGGTCAAAAAATCGTGATGGTAGGGCGCTAAAAACACCATTTTTCGACGTTTCTCATCAAGCACTATCCATTGGCATCGAAAAATTGCGAAAAAACCGAAAAAATTTTCAAAAATTGAATTCTGGGGCGGGGGGGGGTATTTTGATTTCTGGGGGGTTCATACCCCCCACGCCCAGGTATGGTGCATACTCTCCCAAACGCCCTCCCCCACGCTTAGGTGAGTACAGATACCCCATGCCCATGTCTGGTCGTCGTGGCGAACTTTAGTTTTTATTTTTACATACTATGTAATTTGTATTTTGTTTTTATTTTCAATATGAATTTTTACATTTTTACTTTTTATCATTTACGTATCTTTACTGTAGTACAATTTTTGCACTTACTTCGGACAAAGTGCAAACGTGTCAAAGAAATCAACTTCATTAACAAAATTCGTAACAACAATTTACATTTATAAAATTAAATGGACAAATTTTTTCTTCTTTCTTTCAGGACAATGCTGTACATTGCACGGATAAAGAATGCAAGCTACAATTTCACTTGATTTGCTTGGCCAATCGTTTTTTAGCCCATGATCGACATTTTTTGGTTCCGGTCAAAGGACATTGCCCCGGCTGTTTCACAACGTTATTATGGGGCGATTTAATTAATAGTCTAAAAAGCCGTATTTCCAATCCTCATTGTGACAACGATAACTTATCAGATTTTAGATGAATATTTATTACTGACGTTCTCGTATTATGCATTTGTACTAAATTGTGACTTATTTATGTAGGATTTATTCAACGGTCTTGTGTGCATAGATTGGTGGTGGTGTCCACACATGTGCGTGGAGGGGTTTGTTGTACCCGCCCCCTCCAGAAGATGAAACCCTCTCCCCAGATAACTTTAGACCCCCCAGAATTCTATTTTTAGTAACATTTTTGGCAATTTTACCTATCCTGACCACCCCCCCCCCAGAATTTTCTTGCTGCCCATGTACATATGGTGGTGGTGTCCCCCATAGTCAAAAAGATATCGTTGGTTGGACACACCAGAATTGCATTTTTGGCGATTTTTTGCATCAACTCCTTGCATATGATTGCTTTGCTGCTATGCATGCTGCTGAGCGACGGTCAGACATAAGCGTGGGAGGGTTTTGGGGTTTTCTGCACGCAACCGCACATGGGCCTGGGGTTTTAAGGGGTTTACGCCCCGCCACACATGGGCGTGGGGGTCTGGGGATATACCATAGGTGCCCAAGGTCAGGGTCGCAGGGGTTGAAATCCCGGAAATCCAAAGAAATCAATTTAACGTTCACAATTTTTTACTCTTTAAACGACGAAAATGGTCAAAATAGCCTATAAAACGTTTTCTCGGGTTAATATCGCATTTTAACGCAATTTTACTTCATTTTAACAAAATATCACTGTTAACACTGAAAAATGCAGAAATTGATCGATTTCGGGCGCTTTTTGAGTTAAAAGTACATAAAAGTATTAATCCGGCGCGAAGCGCCAGAATATTTCTGACATTTTTTCTGCTTTTGGCCTCAAAAATGATGCGAGAAACGTTCCGTCAGCTCAAAATCGCCGAAGAGTGTCTGGCTGACCTCTCAGCGAGGTGTATTGTTTTCCCTCTGCGCATCTATGGGTATCCAAGCAGAATTCGAAAACTCCCCTTCCCTCTTCAGATTACTATAGACCCTAGCATTCTATTTTTAGTAATTTTTCGCGTGTCCGCCCCCGCCCCTTCCAAAACTTTCTAGATTCTCATGCGTGCGCCCCGCTCCTTGATCCTACACCCCATCCATTGACCCCCAGAATCGAATTTTTGAAATTTCAGCCGGTTTTACACCACCCAGACCTTAAAAAATTTGGCTAAAGTTCGTTAATGGACCCCAAAGTTTTCTTTAAAAGTGCATAACATTGATTATAAGTTGTGGTGGCGACCGCCGTCCACATTTGGGCGTGGGGATTTAGACCCTAAACACTTGAATTTTTGGCATTTTTTTGGATTCTCGCCAGTTTTTCACTACCCAGCTTTGTCTATTGGCCGTCGTTCCCTGCGGTATGTACTTACCTAATTATATTGAAAAATTTTATGACCGAGGATGGCGATTGATCAGGCCAAAGATTGATTAGATCGGAAGTGTTTGAGTTTTTGGGAGGTATTAGGGTATATGTACATATAGTAGCCTCCTAACCATTAGTTGGGCACTGCATACGTGGGCAGCACCAAATTTTTAGGGGGGGGGATTTTTCAAAGGTCAAAAAATAGCCTTAAAAGTGGTGACGTTGCGGAAAAATACGATTTTTCAACGATTTTCATCGAGATCTTTCCATTGGCATCAAAAAATTGCGAAAAAAAATTGAATTCTGGGGGGTATTTCGGTTTCTCGGGGGATGCATACCTCCACGCCCAGTTTTGGTGGGCAGCATCAAAATTCTGGAGGTGCAAGTTCAAAGTTCAAAAAATGATCCTAAAAATAGTAGTATGGCGAAAACACAATTTTTCAACGTTTCTAATCGAGTACTATCCGTCAGCATCAAAAAATTGCAAAAAATACAAAAAATTTCAAAAATTTAATTCTCGTCGAGGTGTTTTAGTGTCTGGGGGTATTCCAAGTTCTGGGGTTGCATGCCCCCCGCACACGCCCACGTGTGCTCCTCACTGATCCTAAGGCACTGGACATATTCAGTGCAGCAAGAAATGTAAACAATTTTGGCTTCAGCTATGTAAATATTTTGGGAACGCACTTACCTAACCGTCTTGGCATTCACATTTACTGGATTTATTGAAAATATTGGCAGCAATCGAATTCTGGATGGTGGGGTGCACCCCCCCCCTTTTAACAATCAGCAGACTTCCGGGATAGAATTTTTGTGCTATTTTTGGCGATTTTGCCCCACCGGAGCCCCCCCTCCACAAATTTGGTCGCTGCCCATGTACGGTGCAAGAACACGCCAAAAAATTCAATTCCGCACGATATTCCGGATCCTAGGTGTATAAATCTTATGTACATTCATGTGTGATCGCAACTATATGAAAATAGTCTGAATTTATCAAACAAGGGAAGCTCAGGTGGGCGTAGGGGGTGGAATTATTTACCCTAAAGTCGAAAATTTGCAAAATTATATTTTCGTGATTTTTGCAAGTTTTACACAACCCAGACCACCCAGAATTTGGTCACCCCACATTGTGATAAGGTCTTTCTCAAGCGCATGTGGGCTCGAGGGAATCCAGTCCAGACCTATCCTTCTCAAATAAGGCAATTGAATTTGTTAGCGCAAGGCCTTAATATAAACCAAAATAAATTCGTAAGGTCAAGCGACGAAAGGCCGAGAAATATACGCTGCTCTCCATATCGTAGGTTAGTGCTTCCAGAAGGAGAGTAGGCCATAGGTGGACAGCACCAAAATTCTGGGGGTGGTGCATGATTTTTTAAAAGCCTAACAATGGAAGTATGGCTAAAAAACCATTATTCAACGTCTCATCGAGCACTATTTATTGGCATCAAAAAATCACAAAAACAAATAAGAATTAAATTGAATTCCGGGGGGAGTATTTCGGTTGTTTTTTGGGGGAGTGGGCATACGTGGGCAGCAAGAAAATTCTGGAGGGGTGCAAGAATTTTTGTAGGCCAAAAAATGGTCTTAAAAATGGTGGTATGGCGATAAAAACACCGTTTTTCGACGTTTCTCATCAAGCACTATCCATTGGCATCAAAAAATTGCGAAAAAAACGAAAAAAAATTTCAGAAATTAAATTTTGGGCGGGTATTTTTGTTTCTGGGGTGAATGCATACCCCCCAAACCCCCCCCACGCCCAGGTGTGGGAGGGGGTATTCGGCCAACTGAGGGGAAGCATACCATACCAGGGCGTGGGGGGTTTGGGGGTATGCACCATACGTGGGCGGGGGGTTTGGGGGTATGCAGCCCCCTCCCGAGAGACCAAAATACCCCCTCAGAAATCAAAATACTCCCCCCCAGATTTCAATTTTTGAAAATTTTTTCCGTTTCTTCCTGCAATTTTTTGATGCCAATGGATAGTGCTCGATGAGAAACGTTGAAAAATGGTGTTGTTTCGCCATACCAGTCACCACTTTTATGGCCATTTTTTAACCTTTGAAAAAATCTTGCACCTACCCCCCAGAACATTGGTGCCGCCCACCTATGGTATGCACGCCTTCCCCAGAAACCAAAATACCCCCCAGAATTCAATTTTTGAAAATCTCTTTGTTTTTTCGCAATTTTTTGATGCCAATGGATAGTACTCGATGAGAAACGTTGAAAAATGGTATTTTTCGCCATACTACCATTTTAAGGCCATTTTTTGACCTTTGAAAAATCTTGCAACCCCCCCCCCCCAGAACTTTGGTGCCGCCCACTTAAGGTGCGTACCCGCACGCCTACGTGTGGATTGGGCTAGAACGGTGAACTTACAAATTCAACTCTAATGAACAAAAAGCTGAAACTACAGATTAAAGCGTAAAATTGGACATAATTTGCATAAAATAAACTACAAGCGAAGCGACTAGCGCCTAATCAATAACGGAACATCTCTTAACATCTCTTACATACATTCGATTATGCGATAAAAATACACAGATTTGAAAAACAAGCCGAAATATCTTGAAAGACATAAAATTAAGCGTTCGTATCGGGCGGCTGAGGGTTCACGGGCGTTTTGCTCATCAGAATAAAAGGAGGCACGTTCACGTGAAAGAGTCGACCGGATTCGCGCTCCATTTTAAACGAACCCCTAAAATCAGTTAATATGTCAGACGGAGCAAGGTGCAAAAGGTCAAAAAGTTCGTGAGTCATTTTAAATCACTACCACACATGAAATGCGGGGCGGGGCTTTCTTCGTTCCACCAGAAAAGCTTCCACACCCCCCCCTCCCTCCAACAAGAAATTGCTTTCTTCCACCCCCCTCCTCCCTCCAACAAGAAATCGCTTCACGCTCCCAAGCATTCGCGATTTCCAATAAAATTCGTTTGAGAGATGCCATTCTAAGCAGGGGCGGACTAAAGGGGCGACTGCTTCCCCCACTGGCCCAAAATAGTTGGCGAGATAAAGAATTGATATATAATTTGGCGAGATAAAGAATTGATATATAATTTGCAATGATTTTTGCCCGTCAGCAACACAATCTCTTAACTTATTCATACGTAAGACATTTATTTACTTTCATGACGACCTTAAAGCCATACGGAATAGGTTTCAAAACAACTTCAACAGAAGAAACAGCTAATACAGCATGTTTTTCTTCTACTTCCAATAAAAAATTTTCGGCGTTTCGCGTCAGATGCTACAAGTACAGGAAATCAAGCAGTGAATCAAGCTTCTAAGCGTCCTCCCACCTTCATTTAACAAATTTTCTGGCGCATCGCGCCAGATTTTCGCTAAGGTTAAAGAAATTAAATGATTTCAGCGCACAAAATTTTCGAAAATTTCGAAATTTTCTGATAAAATTTTGAGTCAAAAGTGATTTTAACTAAAAATAGACAATGTAAAATACCGGAAAAAAACGATATTTCGCGCGTGAAGAGCAAATTTTTCGGACCCATTTATTACTGTTCTTGAATAAATTGGAGTAGCGCCCCACACATTGGCACGGGGGTCTGTACGCCCCCCCCCCCAGGAATCCGGCGGACTTCCCTCCCCCACCGAAAATCAATACACACCCAGAATAGAATTTTTGGTGCTATTTTTGGCAATGTTGCCCCATTGAACCCCTCCCAGAATTCGGTCGTTAGCCATATATGCCATCACCACACGTGGGCGTGGGGGGAGTTTAGAGGTATGCACTCCCAGAAGGCCGAACACCCCCCTCCCCAAAACAAAATAACCCGCCCATATTTCAATTTAATTTTTTTGTTTTTTCGCGATTTTCCGACGCCAAGGGATAGTGCCCGATGAGTAACGTTAAAAATGGAGTTTTTTGCCATATCACTATTTTAGGACCACTTTTTGACCATAAAAAATCATGCACCACTCCCAGAATTTTGGTGCTGCTCACCTATGACCGCCCACCACCCCCTTTCCCCAAGGAAAATCCTAGATACGACATTAATTTAAAGCAGTTTTAGCTGTTTGCCCCAAAAAGCCAAAGTTTGTGTGCCTCGCACACTCATTCTTTGACTGTAATTTGCTCAATTAATTCAACAACGAATTTCAACGATATTTTCGAGAATTTTTCGTGATCGTCAGAAACGCCAAAAGCTTCTGTATTTGACGCGTATTCCACGTTTTTAAGCACAGAAATGCGCTTCGAAAATGTTTAGTTCAACCCCCCCCCCCGTAATACTTTCACCCATAGATGGGCAGCACCAAAATTCTGGGGGGTGCAAGATTTTTCAAAGGTCAAAAAATGGTCTATAAAACGGTGGTATGACGAGAAAACATCATTTTTCAATCTATAAGGATCAAAAATTTGCTAAACAAAACAAAGGAAAATCAAAAATTGAATTCTGAGGGTATTTTTGTTCCTGGGGGGTATTCGAACTTCTTGGGATTGCATACCCCCAAACACTCCCCACGCCCACATGTGCTATCGTCCTCCCCCCCGAATTCGCGATGTTTCCAACAAAAGAATCGTAGAAAACGTGCTAAGCGTTGTTAATAGGATGTCCCAAACCCGGTTGCCGGGGCGTATGCCCCGGCCCCGGGCAAGGCTTGCCTCGGGCCGGGCAAGGCTTCATTGGGTCGGGGCTAAAACATTTGTAATTTATTATAAAACTCTTATAATTTGTTCCAAAATCAATCTGGGAAATTATGAGGAGCCAAAAAACTGATATGTATTTCGGAATATTGACGAATTCAAAGAGCAAAATTTGATCGTTGTATTGTTTCAATAGCTCAAGTGTAGATTTAGGCCCAACTTAAGCAATTTAAATTCAGTGTATTCGCTTTACTTTTAAATGAGTAATTAATAAAGCTATTAATATTTATTATTTAGATTACTTGTACTATTATTATATCATCTATATTTTTGTGAATTATTTATTACTTTTATAGTTCATCTCGAAATAAATAGCTTAAATAAGATATTCTGTCAGATCTTATTAATGAAATACGATGATCTGTTTAGTCTGATCAGATAGAATGCCCAAAATTGATTGAATGCTCAGTTTTAGAAGGAAGCTGGATTTCATGCTACGATCGCAGTTTTTGGTGCCATGACCTAAAATCATAAATAAATATTATTTCATAATCCACAATTTTACGGAATTTTCGAACATGTTATTTCGGCCCGAAAAGGCTACATTTTCCACCCTTTCCCCAGATCGACCATGCTCTTTATCTATGGCCATGACCATACGTGGGCAGCACCAAAATTCTGGGGGCAAGAGTTTTCAAAGGTGGAAAAATGGCCTCAAAAATGGTAATATGGCGAAAAAACACCATTTTCCAACGTTTCTCATCGAGCACTACTTATTGGCATGAAAAATTGCGAAAAAACAAAAAATTTCAAAAATTGAATTCTGGGGTTATTCTGGTTTCTCGGGGGGGGGTGTGCATACCCCCAAGCCCAGGTGTGGCCATGACTGATCCCACAAGTTCCAGCTGAGCGTGCCCATGTATGATCAAGCTTGTGCTGTCGGTAATAGTTTTATTATCAGTCACAATTTTGGCAAGAAAAAGATGTTTAAAATTCGCACATCCACGATTTTTATGGCTTAGTACAACTGGAAGACCCGACTAATTGTAAATAGTTTGCAAATAATTCGCCCTTCACAATTCGCCCCCAATGGAGTGGCTATTGCAATCCAATTATGGAGAATTCGGTCAGACCTACTGAACTTAAAAACCCAGCGTTCAATTTTTTAAATTTTTCTGTGACAGTAAAGTAAGGTATTGCATATGACCATAGGTGAGCAGCACCATATTTCTGGAAATACGTGCCAGATTTTTCAAAGGTCAGAAAGTGGCCTTAAAAGTAGAGTTATGGCGAAAAGCCACCATTATTCAATCTTTCTCATCGAACACTATCCATTGGCATTAAAAAATTGCGGAAAAAACAAAAAAAATTTCAAAAATTGAATTCTGGGGGGGGGGTATTTTGATTTCTTGGGAGTCATTCGGCCTTCTGGGGGTGTATACCCCCAAACCCCAGCCCTCCCCCCACGCCCACGTGTGCACATGACACAAGTTTTTTCTTTTGGCCTTTTTCATCTGTGTATAGTCGGTCCCCCAATCCAATCCAGAATGTTCGTTGATTGACAAATAAGTTTTATCCCTGCCAGCGTATGCATATTTTTACATTTGGCAATTTTTGGCGATTTCGCCCCTCTCCCCCCCCAGAATGTTTTTGCTCTCCATATATGGTCCAGACCTCCCAGAATGGAAAAATGGGGAATTTTTTGAAAAATAAGGCAAAATTGAAATAAGGAAAAGTTGTCTCAAAATGCTTGAAATTGACTAGAAACTGCAGATTAACAGAGTCATACGCTAGTTCGCATTTATATCAGTTTTTAACGTCCCAAAAACCTCAATATTCGACCCCCTAGATCAGCTGACCTCTCAGAACGGTCATTCTGTGCATTGATGCCCACAGCAGACCACAGAACCGAGTTTTCACGTCAATATCAGCATAAGCAATATACATTGTAAATGTGTACAACAAGGAAATGTACATAGCTTTCAAGTCTTTTAAAGTAGAAATTGAAATAAAAATGATCTCTAAAAGATAAAAATGCAGACAAGAGACTAAAATGCTTACTTTATTTGATTTCTCCGCGGAAAAATTAATCTTTCCATAAATAAAATGACGAGCACATAGCATCACAGTGAATTTTTATTTTTCTTAAAAACTGACATGATTCATGGGGAGCTTAGATCCTTAGTAATGTGGGTTATTCTAACACGAACTTTAAAATTACCTTGCGATTCTTGACCTCCCCAGAAATCAGTCATGAACTTTTGAAAATCTGATGATAGTTGCACATTTAGGATACACAGTAAAAAACCTGGAATTAATCCCTTTCCAGTTAAATGATTAAGCACTATTCTAAAAAGTACCATAAATGATCTTAATTCTACACTTATAGGGTCAGCATACATTAGTATCTCGTACATAACATCTTGCCCCCGCCCTAGTGCCGGGCACAACTGGGCGTAAGGGTTTGAGGGGTATGCACCCCCCAGAAACCAAAATACCCCCCCAGTGTAGACCCCAAAATTATATTTTTAGTAGCATTTTTGGCGATTAACCCCTCCTGACCGCCAACCCCCAGAATTTGAGAGCTTCGCATGTATGCTTACCACATTTGTCCGCTGGGAGCAGCTAAAGAAACGCGGCTACTGTATTGAAAGGCTCCGGCTAGCCGAGATAGCATTGGTTCCTAAAAATCGAGCGAACGTGACCGAGGTTAAATTAGGCACTGGTGCTGATAAAATTTGCCACTTAAATAAATAAACAAAGAAAACAGAATTAGCCAATCTACTAGAAATGCCAAAATATTCAATCATTCTAGCCGCTACAGTACGCTCTGAGACTAAAGAACGAAAAAATGAGAAATCCGTGGGAAAAAATATAAAAAGTAACATATTTTGAGAATGGGATCGTCTACCAAGGAGGGAAGATTAAATAATTAAGTACACGAATAAAGAATATAAACAGTGTAAACGGAACTGTTAAAGCAACATCGAACAAGTACACAAAATAAAATAAAAAGGATTAAACAAAATAAAATAAAAAAATATATAATAAAATAAAATATAAAAAAGAATAAAGGAGTTGAAAAACGTAAGAAATAGGAAATAGAACAAGAAATAAAAATTAAATATGACAATAAAATAAAAATAAAAAATAAAAATAAAATAGCAAAACATATCAAATGGAATAAAAATGAAAAATAAGTAAGAAAAATACATAAACAAATAAATGAATAAACATGTAAATAAATAAATAAACAGATAAATAAATAAATAAATAAATAAATAAACATGTAAATAAATAAATAAGTAAATAAATGATATAATTATGTATCCTTTCGACTTAATCCAACGCACCAAAACAGCTGAAGTAATTTTCGCCAAAAACTCAATGAGAGGCAAATTTCAAATTTCTGGAGTCTCATTACTCTGACAATATAAAATGTATTAGGTGCAGACATGTAGCACGGGGACGAGGATCCCCCACTCAAAGTTTGTCGTTCCCCACTCAAAGTTTGTCGTCCCCCACCCACACCCTCCCCCCCCCAAAGTTGAAAAATTTTTGACCCGCCTTCTCGATTTTAGGAAAAACTTGCGACTTTTAGCCGTTTTTAGGTGTTTTTTGGCCGTTTTTGGCCAAAACTTGGAGTTCATTTACCCCTCCCCTAAAAATGGCCAGGAACTACCCTATCAAAATTTGAAGCCGTTGCATGTATGTTAGGTTCCATTGATAAAATGCCTTTTCCTTTGATCGTGTCAATCTTTCCAGTACAACTGACAATTTTCAACTCTCTTTCGCGCAACCTGCAGCTGATATCTCTGTTCAAATTTTCTAACCTGGTGCAGTAGCGCCACTGAATTTGAATTTAATGGAACAGTAGTTTAAACATCGTATATACGGATGTTCACGAGTGCATAAAATAATTTAAAATTTATAAATAATAAAAAAAGTTAAAATTAAAATAATTAATGCTTCATAATTTAAAATACTCGAATGTGCTGTAAATGCAAAACGACCGTGATAACACACCTGGGCGGGGGTTTGGGGTATGCAGCCCCCCCCCCCGAGAATCCAAAATACCCCCCCCCGAAACCAAAATACCCCCACAGAATTCAATTCTTGAAATTTTTTTCTCGCAATTTCTTGATGCCAATGGATAGTACTCCATGAGAAACGTTGGAAAATGGTGTTTTTTCGCCATACCATTTTTGAGGCCATTTTCTGACCTTTGAAAAATCTCGCACCCCCCAGAATTTTGGTGCCGCCCACGTATGCGTAATAAGCATTTAATATTAATGTTGGACTGCCAACCAATACTAAATTGTGATTGATAACTTTTAAAAAAAATCTGAGTGTAAACTTGAAATGTGTATGTACAGGCCCGTATCCAGGGGGTGGGTAAAGGGGAATCTCCCATGAAATTTTTCCAGAATCTTCAGATATGAAACTATGTATATAGGTTTTTGACATTTCCCAGCGTGAAAAATACTCAAATTAATTTAATCAAAATTACTAATACTATGTATTTAAACCTTTTTCAAGACAAAAATATCCGTGAAATCGAATTAATTACGTTTATTCTCTTCAAAAAAGTGCGAAATTGAGTATAGCAGCATAAATACGTAAAAATTTTCTAGCGCTTCGCGCCGGATTTATTGTTTGCGTGCACTTTTTGCCTTTTAAATCGCTCAAAACTGTTCAAAGTTAAATTAGACATGAAGAACATGTCGAATTTTTCTGGCGCCTCACGCCAGAGTATTGATTTTCTCTGTTGTTTTCGTTTTAAAATATGTACAAAGATTGAGTATAAATACAAAAGTAGAAAAGTTTTTGATGAATTTATGATAAGAAATCACTTTATGCACACATTTCTTTGTGTATGATTATCAGATAAAGTGAAAAATTTTTGGGAACTCTTAAGAAATTTTATTTCGCCTATGTATAGAGCTAGTCGATAACGGATCAAAAATGCCTTTATTTTGTTCTTTATTCCCACTTCAATGTTTTCGATCCCTCCCCTGGAAAAAATCCTGGATACGGGCTGTGTATGCATAGGTGGGCAGCACCAAAATTCTGGTGGGGGGAGGGTGAAAAATTTCTGGGGGGAATGAAAAAATTTTCAAAGGTCAAAAAATTGTCTTAAAAGTGGTTGTATGGCGGAAAAAACACCATTTTTCGACGTTTCTCGTCGAGCACTATCCAATGGCATCAAAAAAATTGCTGAAAAAGCCAAAAAAAAATTTTCTGGGGGTATTCTGATTTCTGGGGGGTATTTCAACTTCTGGGGGGTGCATGCCCCCAAACCCCCACGCCCATGTGTGTATGTATGTACATGTTTAAAGGTGGTTTGCGCAGCTGATTAAAAGAAGGAAACCTATAATTGAAGAAAATTTTTAGCTAAAATTGAAAATTTAATGTCGAAATAATTTTTAGCTGGAAATTGAATGGAATATAAATTCAAATTCAAAACGCAGACACAAAATAAAGTGATTTTAAAGTTTTTCATTACCCTTAGCCTGCTCGAAAATTGTGAGGGAAACAACAAAGATTCATCCTATAGCACTCGTAGATATACACAAGAAATAAAGTATAAACATTTGAGTGCCTAATAAAATGAAAAATTAACGTTAATAATGAAGGAACATATATGTAGCATTAGAAAAAAAGTGGAAAGAATGGATCATCGTTTGATTTATACTTACAGACATACATATTTGTAACCATTTACCTTTATTTGTACACATACAACAAAATACGTACATTTTCATATTTGCGTATACATCATGTGTTTAAATTCAAAATATACAACACAAATATAAATAGAGCAAACTTTATTTATTACGTACATAACTTTAACTTTCTTACTCTGACACAAATGATTTACTTTATTCTAAATTAGCTAAAATAAGCATTAAATTCTGAGCAAAAGATTTAAATTTGGGTTGTTTGCAAGTTGATAAATACAGTACATTCTCAATGCATTGGCCAAATCTTGAAAGAGTTTAAACGTTTACAACTTTAAATTTCAAAACCTAAAAAAATGCCGACGCCTAACCAGTGAAAGTCGTATTAGCATTAAATTCTAGATAAACTATGTCGCCAGAAAATTTTTCACCGAGAAAATTCATTGCCTAGAAAATTCTTCGCTTGGAAAATTCTTTGCTAGAAAAACTTGCTGGTTGTGTGAGACACAAATGAAACGTACTGTAGATAAATCATGCTAAGTGCATCTGTCGGGAAATTATTAATTATGATGTTCCATCACACGTAAGACTATTATGATCAATGTTTCACAATCATCGTCAGCCAGCTCAGTATTGCCCGCAAGCAAACATGTAACAGGCGGATGGGGGATCCCCCACCCAAAGTCGCATGTCCCCTCCAATCCCCAAATCCTGAAAATTTTTGACCCCGCCCCCCAATTTTTGGAAAAAATAAATTTTCTTTGGCTCTTTTTAGGCGTTTTTGGCCGTATTTCACCAAAAAGTGGAGGTCATTCACCCCCTCCTAAAAATGGCCGGGACCCCCCAAAATTTTGAGCCGTTACATGGATACTCGCAAACACAATCATGCCAATGCGCAGCTATCTTAGTCCGCCATGCTTATAATCATCAAACTCGTTTGATAATTATTTCATTGGCTGTGCGAGTTTTGGCTCTACAATGCAGCCTTTAAAGCTCATCGCATTTTCAAAATGTCTTATCTTAGACCAACTAAGCTAAACTGACAAAATTTCATAAAGTGCCTCTAATATATAACGGTAATAGGCAGCAAATGCGCTATTTAGGTATAAGCTAGGATGGGTAAGATTTTCGGAGCTTTTCCTTAGCACATTCTTTGGTTTCGCAAATTTACCGAATGTAAGAAAACGCCTGTAAATAGGGCATTGAATAAACAGGAAATAAGGTGCTCTTTTAGCAACCCTTCTTCCCTGTGTTTGCGTAAAAATAAGTTTCACGATAATAAATGATAGTAGCACTTATGTAGCTTGTTGAACCTACAATTATCTATTTGTACTTCACAAAACCGTAAAGTGCATATTTTCGGCAGAGAATTTTCCAAGCGAAGAATTTTCTGAGCGATTAATTTGCCGACGAAGAATTTTCTTGACGAAGAATTTACTGGCGAAGAATGTTCCGCGAAAAATTTCCGCGCGAAAAATTTTCGGACTCGGGTAAACGTATGTACTACGTTTACAGTGCTCGCCACGGAATTTGAACAATAAGGAACCGATTGGGTTTATTTAGGAACGCTTTTTCACAGCCTAATCGCCGGAGACCTAAAGAGAATCATGGCATGCTTTACTCTGAAAAACAGCGACCCAAACAGCCAGTAGCGGATTTTCCTAAGGGAAGGGCCCAAGTATTTCATAAAAACAGTCAAAAATAGGTACAACCAAAAATTTGCCCTTAACGCGCGAAATACATAGCGTTTTTCCAGTGTTTTACATTGTATACTTTCACATAAAATCACTTGACGCAATATTTTCTCTGAAAATTTTAAAATTTTCGACAATTTTGTGCGAAAAAATCATTAAATTCCTTTGACTTTGCCAAAAATCTGGCGCGAAGCGCCGGAAAATTTGTGAAATTAAGGCGGATAGAAGTCTAGAAGCATGATTTACTGCTTGATTTCCTGTATTTAAAACATTTAATGCGAAACATCGAAATTTTAAATTGAAAATAGAAGAAAACTATGCAAATATAGCTGTTTCTGCTGTTAAAATTGTTTTGAAACGCTACATGAACAGAACATGGCTTCTAGGTCGCCAAGAAAGTAAATAAATGTCATTAATAGGTATCATCCGGCGCGTAGCGCCGAAAAATTTCAGAAATTATGGTCACTGACGGCCAAAAATCATTGCAAGTTGCATATCCATTCTTTATCTCGCCAAATATTTTTGGCCCATGGGAAGCGGCCGCTCCCTCCCTTAAATCCGCCCCTGCAAACAGCGTGAAGCGCTGGTTAGTTTAAGAACAAGCGACCTATATGATTAGGTCGCACCGCATACGACTCAGCTCGCGTAGAGCATATTAATATTGATTTTACTCGTGCAATTTATATGCATATGATATTGTGTACATAATGCGTACACGCGCGCGCTTTCATCAAACGTCTATTTAAGAACGCGCGCTGAGTCGTAAACGGTTCGACCAAAGCGTTTAGGTCGCGATTTCTTGAAGAAAAGCATGTCAAGATACTCCTTAGGTCTCCGGCGATTAGGTTGTGAAAAAGCAATCCTAAATAAACTCAATCGGTTCTTTATTGTTTAAATTTCTTGGCAAAAACTGTACATTACAGTGCATTCTCAATGCTTTATTAAAAACTCGATGCACTTTAGAAGTTCACAACTTCAAACTATAAAACCACAAAAGCGCTGACAATTACCCAGTGAAAGTCATGTTCGTGGTCTTGGCTACGACCCATGTAAAACGGTATTACAGTAACCCGAATATCGTCCGTCGTCTCGCGATAAACGCTGCTCAATTCTAACCAATCACGATTCTCCTCGCTCCAAACCCGTAAAACGTCGGTTGGTTGTAGCCTTAATATGCCATCTTAAACGAAATGAAACGTTGCATCAATTTGAAACAACTCCCAAGAAGCTTATGAAATAAATATGCCACGAAATGATCATCCACGATTTGTTTTATCGCGTCGCGTTCGCACAACGGGCAAAACTCAAATTTGTAAACAATTTAAAAAAACCAAAATCAATAACCAAATCAGTGTTTTCTTCATGAATCGCGATTAAAAAAATTTTTCAAAAATTTGTCCTATCCCCCCTCTACAATTTAGGAAAAAGTAAAGTCAGATTGAATTTCATTTTACAAATTCTTTTTTCTGCTTTCAATTCAAAAAGGAACGGTTACTTCCCTGAAATGACTAGTTAAATTCTTATGTATTAGGAAGCGGCACACATGCACATAGGGGTGAGGGCGGGAATTACCCCCCTTTGAAGGGTCAGCCGGACAGGTACTGTCCGGCGATTTTGAGCTGATGGAACGTTTTTTGCATCATTTTTGAGGTCAAAAGCAGAAAAAACTTCAAAAATTTTCCAGCTCTTTACTTCAAAAGCGCTTAAAATTGATGAATTTTTGCAATTTTTAGTGTTAAAAGTGATATAATTCAGTCAAAATGAACTAAAACTGCTTTTAAAATGCGATATTAATACGAGAAAACGTTTTATAGGCTATTTTTTTACCATTTTGATCGTTAAAACAGCAAAAAAATCGTGAACGTCAAATTAACTGTTTTTGGATTTTTGGGATTTCACCCCCCCCCCTGCCGACCCTGGCCTTGTGCACCTATGGGGACGGGGACCATTTTTTCTGATTTTGCAAGGAGTCGGAGCCGGGAGACCATAAATGGGCGACAAGACATCCAAAGTCTGGGGGTCTGATGGGGTGGAACCGTGAAAAAGGCAACAAAAATTCAATTCTCGGAGTCTGTCGGATTGTCAAGGAGAGAGGCAGACCACACATAGACATGGTGTGGGTTGGGGCCTGGTCCCCCTTCCCGAAAATCTGACGGACCCTCCCTCCAACCAATCGATAGACCCCCAGAATTGGATTTTTGAAATTTCATTGCTGCTCACCTATCGCCCAGACAGATTCCCCGACCCAAACGTGTGTGACGGCTCAAAATTTCGGGTGAAAGTCCCCGGCCATCTTTAGTGGGGGGGTTAAATGACCTCTTGGCCAAAAAACACCTTAGAATGAGTAAAAAATCCAAATTTTTTCCGTCGAATCCGAAGCGGGGATCTAAAATTTTCTGGTTTCAAGGGGATGACGGACGACCATACATGGGCAGCAAGAAAATTCTAGGAGGGTGCAAGATTTTTTGAAGGTCAAAAAATGGCCTTAAAGATGGTGGTATGGCAAAAAACACCATTGTTCGACATTTCTCATCAAGCACTATCCATGGGCATGAAAAAATTGCGAAAAAAACGAAAAAAAATTTTAAAAATCGAATTCAGGGGGGTATTTTGATTTCTGGGGGTATTTCGGTTTCTTGGGGGTGCATACCCCCAAACCCCCCACGCCCACGCCCAGGTGTGGGGACGACCGATTTCGAGTGAGGGATTCCCCATCCCCCTGTGCCCCAACCCCCATGTTGAAGCGAGAGCCATTTTTGCTTTTCCTTATTAAGAAAACTGCAACTAAATAATGAAAAGGGTTAAAACTTATTCAAGAAAAATGAAAAAACTTACTAGAATCGACAGTTTTCTTCAAAAACGAATCTAACATATCGTGCACTATAAGAGAATCTAAGTCGCGAATACAATAAGGTATAATATCGTCGTGATCAACGTAGTCTAATCCTGAAAAAATTATGCTAAAATTTGAAATTACAGGAAACAACTGATGCCAAAATCAAATAATTAATCGGTCAATTGATTAATCAATTATTTAATTAATTAATCAATCAATTAAATTATTTATTTATTTATCAAATAATAAAAGTAGCTGACCTGCATATTCCCGTTGGCTGTTATCCACGCCGAGATGCGCCAAGCTTCCGATTTGGAAACGCTATAAAAAATATGAATGTAAACAAATTTGAGAAAAACTCTAAAAACAAAATGTCTGAAAAAACTAAAATAATATTCTAAAAAATTATTCCTGAAAACAGAATAATGAAATAAAAAATGATACACTTAAATAAAATAAAATTACACTACTCGCCACGAATGTTAACGCTTTAATAAGCTTCTAGAGCTTGTTAGGGTTATATCTTTAACACGTCGGTCCTATTTCCGCCCACGCATGACCGACGTGTTAAACATATATGCTTTAACAAGCTCTATCATCCTCTGGAGCATATTAAAATGTAAACATTCGTGGCAAGCTACTGTAATAACAATGTATGCGAAATACCTAAATCTAAAGTCAATCCCCGATTTTTCGGCAAAAATTTGCACTTTTAGGTCATTTCTGTAGGGTTTTTTGTAATTTTTAGCCAAAAACGAAAGGTCTTCGATTTATGTACTTTTTTTACTTCCTTTGTTCTTTCCAATGATCAGTATGGCATGATGATTTTCTAATTCTAAACTTAATATAAAGTTCCGAATTTTTGATACAATTCTAATTTAAATTTTCGAATTTTTTATAATTATCAATTTTAATGAAAGAACTTTCGCCGATAAGCTAATTATAAAGGGACCTTAATCACTTGCACGCGAGAACGTCAAAAATACGGTTTCTTGCTTACTGTATTCAGGGGCGGATTTAGGGGGCGGGGTGGCCGCCCCCTGCATTGGCGCAAAATTAAGGATTTTTGAGCGATTTTTAGCGATTTTTGGGTTAAAACAGCTAATTTTTCCGCCCAAGTCAGGGTTCCGCCCCCCATAGGGGTACCGCCCCCCTTAGGAAAATCCTGGATCCGCCACTGACTCTATTCCCTTGTTGATTTATTTTTCAACGAGGACTAAACGATATTCCAGACTATTAATTTTTTTAATCAATATTACTTATTCTAATAGTTGAGGAGTATCAATCTATCAAGTTGCGGGCTATTTAATTCAATTTTTAATCAGTGTTGCGATGGCATATTTACGGCTCGCATAATAAAAATTTAGAACTGAAAATTTCAATAAGAAAATGAATAAAAAGTACGATGGAAATATCGGTTTACAGATGGGCCACATATCTAAATGCAAGAGAAATTGTAGGCACGAATGCAACAGATCGAAATTTTGAGAGACAGTTCTTGATCATCTTTAGAGAACGAGGTAATTTATCTTCCGATTGTGTTTAGGGAAAAACAGTAGAAGGAAATAATAGCTTTAAAGAAAATCAGTGCTCCATATTTGTGTGCACTGCGGAACCTCAATTGGAAGTGAAGGTAGGTCTGGGAGATGTGTCTGGACTGAAAACGGGCCGAAAATTTTGCAACCAAAATATCGGTGGTAGGCATAGATGGGCAGCGGCCAAATTTAGGAGGCTCCGATAAAGCAAAACCGCCAAAAACATCAACAAAAATTAAATTCTGACGGAATCTGCCGAATGAGGGGTCAGCCAAATTTTCGGAATGTCCGGATCCCCGTCTTCATTCGTTGTGGTTGGACGGAAAAACAAGGATGGACAGCTTTAGGAGGGAAAATCCCAATTCTCTAATGCAAAGCTGGGATGAGATTGCAATCACACATGTACTTGGGGAAGAAAAACGTGGAGATCTACACGTGTAGGTGAGACCCAGACGGGTAAAATGCAAAATTTTCGGGTAAATCTAGCAAAATCAAGGCTAAAATGACTAAAATCGAAATTTGTTCGCAAAAGTGCCTGAATTAAGCAGAAACTATAAAATAACGCTTATACACTACTTAATTTAATTTGATTTTAGCTTGAAAACCTCTCTGATGGACCCCAGATTGAACTAACTCAAACGGACCGGCCGAAACTGTGCATCCATGGGTGGGCAGCATCAAAATTTTGGGGATTGGCATTAAAAAATCGCAACAAAAAGAAACAGAAAAATTTCAAAACTTGAATTCTGGGGGTATTTCACTTTTTTTTTGAGAAGGTTATTTTATCGCTCCTCGCTGTTGAAATTTTCGTCATAGCCTATCCGAATAACTTACCAAAATTTCGGACTAAAATGCTATCGTTTTACGAAGTACCCATTTTTAAAAATTTTACAGAAAGCGATCGTACATAAATTTCATTTTAAAATTATAAAAATGTGCCCACTCATCAATTTTTTGCAATCTTACTCACATTGTTTTTTTTTGGTAAGCTCACATACTAAACGAGTCATTTGCAACATACCTAATATCGATTCTTTCTTTAAAAATCAGATCGGCTAGCCCCTCCTACATAAATCGATTGGTTATCAAAAATATAGCATTGCTGCATATTTCAACATATCGCGTGATGCAGTAAGAGAAAACTTGATAAGATAGGGAAACCCGACCTGTGAATGGGGAAAGTTTTGGATGGGATCCCCTCCGCAGCCATTTCAGAAGAGGGTTACCGGCAAATTTTTGGCCAAAATGGCAAGAAAACACCTAAAAATGACCGAAAAACGCAAGTTTTCGCCAAAAATGGGAGTCGAAAATTTTCTGACTTAGACGGGATGGAGGAAGGGCTGACATTGGGTAGGGGAATACGCATACGTGATCTGGGTGGCTGGGGCACACATGATCTTGGGGAGCTGGGGTTTACTTCCCTCCCCAGAAAAATTTTAACCCCCTGTAGCATATATGCGCATGGTCAAACTTTCAGGGAGGTGTGAAAATGAAAAATTGGGGATGGCTAAGTGCTTTGTAAAACTCTACAGCGAATAAAGCATGTTATCGCTTTTAGTCTTTTTGGACTAAAATAAGCTGTTTGGCCCTTTTTTGAGTCGGGAAAATAGCTACAAATCATTTTGAGACTGAGAAAAAAGACCTGTACAGCAAGTTTTAACATACACGGTATGATTCTGAGTCCAAAAAGGCTATTTGGCTAGTTTTCTGAGCCCAAAAAGGCTATTTGGCTAGTTTTCTGAGCCCAAAAAGGCTATATAGCAAATGTTTTTGGCCGAAATGGCCATAGAGCTACGTGTTTTTTAAAGATTAGGGGGAGTAATACCCCGTCACCCCTCCTTATGCCCATGCAACCCTTCAAAATTTTTTTCACCTACCCCCTAGAATTCGCGATTTCTCTGAAGTTTCCAAAAGTTTCCGAAAAAATGATAGAAAAGGTGATATTTTAAGCGTTTTTAGTCATCTTTTTGATTAAAAAAGTCATATTTTTGGCGCTTCGCGCTATATAATCATGCTTTGTTGACTATATATATGTTGTACATTTTGTTCGACTTCGTTCATTTTTTTAAATTTTCTGTCTTTTACGCTCTATAAAGATAGAGTATCGTCAAAAACGCCGAAAAACGATGTTTTTGACGCGTACCCACCATTTTTAGGGTTCAAAAAAGGCACTTTAAAATTTCACCTCACCGTTAAGAATTCCCATGATGTGCATGTCTGTTTGTAGGGTTTTCATACCCCCTTCCCTAAAATATTTTCATCCCCGCCCCAGAATTCACGATTTCCCAAAAACTGCCGAAAAATTCGTAGAAAATGTATATACCTTTTTTGAGCGTTTTTACCTATCTACTTACTCAAAAGTGCCAAATTTTCGGCGCTTCGCACCAAATATTTATTCTTTGACCATATTTTATTTAATTTATCCGAATTTCAGATTTTTTCAGACTTTTTTCGTGTTTTCATGCTGTAGAAAGGAGCATCGTCAGAAACGCTTAAAAACGATGTTTTTGATGCGTACCCACCATTTTGAGTCCAAAAAAGACACTTTAATATTTAGCCCCCTCCCCCAGAATTCTTATGCTGTGCATGTCTGCAGATATCTCAAACCCCCGTTTTATATACACCAGGCCTTACCACAAAAGGCCAGTCGCGTTCGTCGATTAAAGCTTGATACCAATATCGAGATAACGGTGTTATATCGGCGGAAAAAACTAGATCCGAACTAGAGAAAAATCGTCAGTTTAAGTTTTCTTCCGTCAATAAATCGATTTAAAAAAAGCTTTAATATGAACTTATTAGATTTTGGCTTATTCTTCGACATGAGTCGCTTGAAAGCATCTTGATCGTAGCATTTAACTGACCACGAAAATAGAAGAACGCCACGGTAGCCTAGAGCTCGATGTAAAAATAGCTGCAATGCGAAGGATTCAAAGATTTGCATAAATTATATAAAATATAACACGTTGAATAAGATTTGAAAGGAATCAAGCATAGAAAAATATATTTTAACTCATTTTTTCCGAAGTCATACCACTGGTTGACTTTATGTATATACTTATGCAAGATGAAAATGAAAAATAAAAAATGCATGGATAAAAAATATGAAAATGAAAGTTGAAAATACATTTAAAAAATATTTAAAAAATAATGAATAAAAAATAAAAAAAATTAATAAACTTGAAAAGTATGAATAAAATTAAAAAATTGAAAACAAATAAAAAATAAAAACAAAACAATGCATACTTATAAGCGAGCAAATACAGGAATACGGATGAAAATGCGATAAGCTGAAAATAACAATGGAATTAAAATTGCTGAATGAACTGATGCCTTTTAATTTATAAGTGATTTTCTGTTGCCTTGAGTGAAGCGTGAATGTGTATATAATACTTCAGAAAGTTACTACGACTACCTAGTAATAAACATATGTGGGCACTGGGAAGTGTCTAAATTAAGGTCCGAAATTTTTCAAATGTCAAAAAGGCTGAAAAATTGATAATATGAATTAAAAATCGCAATTTTCCGACTTTTCTCATCGAGCATTATCCACTATCATCTAAAACTTGCGAGAAAAACGAAAACATTTTTCAAAAATTTGATTCTCGAAAAATCCCATCGATTTGGAGGCATTTGGGTTGCCAGAACTTTTATTTTTCTGTTTTTGTTTTTTTACAATTTTTCATTTCAGTCAGACCTCCAGACTCCACGTCCGCGTGAGCGTCATGGTTGCACAAGGTCAGAGTCGGCAGAGGGAGGGTAAAATCTCAGAAATCCAGGCCAGTAAATTTAGCCTGCACGATTTTTTGTTATTCAGACAACTAAAATGATCAAAATAGCCTATAGAACGCTTTTTTGTGGCAATATCGCATTTTTTAGACATTACTAGTCCATTTTTACTGCATTACATCGCTTTTAATACTTGGAAATATAGAAATTGATCGATTTGATATTGATCAAGCGCGAAGCGCCGAAAAAATTTTGAGATTTTTACTGCTTTTGTCCTCAAATGAAGCAGAAAACATTCCATCAGCTCAAAATCGCCGGACAGTTCCTATATGGCTGACCCTTCAGCAGGGGAAATTCCCATCAACCCTCCCCCTATGTGCATGTAAGGTGTGCGTGCTAATAACCTATTACTTAATAGATTGTGAATCGATCCACATTATCAAGATGTGTTTGCACAGGCAATAACACATTTTTGTTTTTTCAAGCTACCTATGTTTCATCCAAAAGATCGTATCGTCTCAAGATTTCATGACATTATTTATATTTTAAACTTTATTAGCAGGTACTGAAATGATAATAATAAATAATAACCATAACAATTAAATAAAAAATAATCAACAATACTAAACCCAGTGCAGTGGCGGATCTAGGATTTCTGTAATGGGGCAATCGGCACCCATAGCTTTTCCAAAAATAGTCGAAAATAGATTTAAAAAACTTATCCTTCACGTGCGGAATAACATTTTTTCGGCTTTCCTCATTTTTTAATCAATTGCTATTGAGCATTTAAGCATGGCGCCCTAATCCGCGGTTCAAAGTATTGGCCTGCATTAAAGCATATGCCCGTCTTCTCATAATAAGAAAAGAAGGCAGTGGTGGGTATCAAAGCCGGGACCTTCCGTTCACCAGTCGCAAGTCTTACCGACTGTTCACACAGAGCTGGGCACAAAAGCATTGCTTTCGTTATCAAGCACACAAATTGCGGTTGCCGCTAATGTAACCCTTGTACCAGAGCTAGCTGGGGCAAGCTAGCCATGAGCCAAAGCTATGTTGCCTTGGCAATTTTTTCGATATTCTGTCGAATTTCGTAACCATTTAAAAGATGAAACGTACAGGCTTAGCCTTATAGTGAATTTCACTTGCAAAAAGCCTGCTGTACAAAGGATAGACCTGTGTTAAAGTGTAGGCCAGTGCTCACAATAAAAAAGAAGGCAGTTTGAATAATGAACAAGACGATCAGAAGTTAGTTCTTGAACAAAAAGGTTTATAAACACATTTGATTCGAGTTAGGGAAGTGATATCTGCTATGTGCTTCGATGGGATCCTCATTTGAAGGAAGCTGGCTCTTTGTCTTCGGGTATATGCTTCAATACTATGTCAAAATTATATTAAAAGTTGCTTAAAAAGGTATTTTTAATTGACCAAACCATATCTGCTGCTTCTTTTTCCCATAATTGAGCTTTTTTAGATAAAAATTTGCTGTTTCTGCCAGTTTTTGTACAAGATCACTGTTGTTATATGCGCCCTTTAGAAACAGAAATTCATTGTAATTTTCACGTATTTTTTCATGAATTTCCCTAGAAATGATTCACTTGTGAGTTATTTAATGTTTCCAGGAATATATGGTATATTTCTAAGTGAGACATCTATAAAATGACGCCAAAATTGATTTCTACATCTATGTTCAATTTTAATTTCATCATCAGAGATGCGTTCATCCGCTGGTTCATGTTAACATTGTGCTCTCATTATCCTCCATATTTTTCTTGTACAACTTGCTTTTGTGACGTCTAAGGGAAAAATTATTGCGTTTTTATTTATTTTTTTTCATTATACTCCATATTTTTTTAATATCATATACATTATTATTACATTACGACTACATACAATACATCCGCCTGTACGTCTCAGCCATTACTATGCTATGCTGATAAACTTTCTTTCGTTCTTTCGACATTATCTTTTATTATATCCTTTTTCATGTAATTTATATTGCATTTTCTACGGCAGTAATTGACTAATAAATATTATTATTATTATTATTATTATTATTATTACAAATATTGAAGTATACAACCATTTTCATATTAAAAATCACTATTAGCTGAATTCTTATATAGACTGAAATTGTGCAACTCACATTGTGCACATTCCAAATAGTTCATCTCACAAACTTCACATTTCAAATTAAGCAACCCACATTCTGCACAAAATGCTGCACAAACAAAGATGCTTGAAATTATACAGAGTTGGATTTTGGAGTGTTTGATGCCTGCACTTGGAGCTAAATAGGTTGTTATAACGATATTCGGCCCGAAGAGTTCTTTAAATTTTATTGGAAAAAATACTCAAAGAAGCGTTAAAATTAATATCACTTTGTCTCATAAAATATTTCAACATTGTACAAAGATGGCTCCAAAAATCCTTGTACGAGCTTTAAAATCTGTGTCTCGTACAAAAAACAGTGGTGTGAAAGGCAAAAACTCTTGTTCATATGGTCTACACAAATTTTATTTGTCAGGCAGACGATCTCAAAACTTATTAGCTGATTGTGGCTGATAATATGATACCTTCACGCAATCAAATTGACGTCAGGGTTATTAAGTATAAATAAAACTGCAGAAAAATGTTATTAAATTTACCTAAATTGTTTGATACGATTAGCTTCGAGCGTAAAATTGAAGTAAATCCGGCGCAGAGCGCTAAGATTTTGAAATTTTACTTTTCTATAATGTATTTTTGCAACATTGATTTGGTTTTGGGGACTAGAGCCCCTAGTCCCCCTCTGGGGCCGGCCATGTGTGCACAATCAGTAAGACTTGCGCCTGGTGAACGGAAGGTCCCTGGTTCGATACCCACCACTGCCAACCTTATGAGAAGGCGGGCCTAAGCTTCAACACAGGCCTATACTTTGTACAGCGGCCTAGGGGCCATGCTTAACTACTCTTTTGGTGCAGAATTTTCGCGAAAAATTTTAAATTTTATTCTTTTTGCGAATAAAATCATTAAATTTCTTTGACTTTAACGAAAATTCGGCGCGAAGCCCCGAATAAGAAACTATAGTCACTGATGGCCAAAATCATTGCATGGGCCAACAAGGAATGGGCGGCCGCGCGACTCCCCTCCCAAACCCCCTTTAAATCCGCCCCTGTATATAGCTGCCCACTATCGTATGTGACATTTGATGGAAGCGTGCTTTCGAAGGTTCCTACTTCGACCATTCTGAAGAAAATGCGAATCACGTTCAGATTTAGCAAGAATTAAGCAGAGTTTCGGGTAAGCACGAATTTTCTTATCTTAAATAAGCCAGTAAATTGCATAAAATGGAACGCATCAGCTGTCTAATTAGACACAAATTAGAAGAGAAAGTTGCCTTGAATCGTTTACCAATATCAAACGTTAAGGGCGAATGGCAATAAAATAATAAAATATGTAAAAAGGGATAAATGTGCACAATCAAAAATTTACGTTTGAGAAATAAGAAATTCCGGGCACCCGCTGGCGTTTGCGTTACTTGTTATGATCTAAATTCTGAAAACGGCTCGCCTGCACTTTTTTTCGATTAGAAATCGATTGCAGCACCAAACCATGCTAAATCATAAATTATTGCAAATGCTCAATTTCCGGTCAAAATCTAGAAAATACACTGAAAAACTAGATTCTAAGAGAAATTTCGCTCAACAATGTACATACTATAGTCCGAATGAGTAAGAGCTATTGATCAATATGGGGCTCGAAACAAACGTTTGCGGTTAAATCAAGAGAGCTGGACCCCCAAAATTAAATTTTGTCTTTTTTCTGCGATTTTTGCGAGTAATGTTCAATGAAAAACATCGACAAATTGTGTTTTTGCCTCCAAATCAATTTTTTGGCACTTTTCTGACCATTGAAAATTTTTGGAATCCCTAGGCCCTAAGAATTTTGGCGTTGTTCATATGGTCCTACTTCTATTACTTTCATAGTACATAAATCAGTAAAACTTACCGAGTTGAATAAAATCGACGTAGTACCACTTCTAGTCTTCTAGAATACTTAGCGCAGACTGACGTCATGATTAAGCTAATAAGTACAGTATAAAGAGACCATGTTACATTCTTCAAATACAGACGAGTCGATCGTAAACGGCATATAAATCGAAGTCTGAACCGGCATATGTAAGTTGAAATGACAGTCGATATTCAAGCAGCAGAATCAGCATTATAAAATTAATTAATTAATAAAACTTCATTCAAACCTGGTGGCGCATTCCCGCTGTTTTAAAATCAGCCATTCAGTTAACGCACCGTGCGATTTCAATGAGACAAAAATGAATTTTGGCACTGTTAGACAGCATCTGATCAAAAAACCTTTCATCTAAATTTCGTCCTTTGGTCCTTCCTTGTCTTTGAAAATTTTGGTCGTGACTCGTGCCCCCTCCCAACCAAAACAAAGCCCCGGATATGAGTCTGCTCTGAAAAGAAGTTCCTACATTTTAGAATCTTACTCCCTGTAAATACTAGCTTGAAATTATTAAATTAATGTATGGCACCTTGTTAATTTCAAGCACTTTTAAAGAAGGTTTCATTCATTCCGAATTTCAGAGCCTAATTTTTATTTTATTTTATTTAAATTATCTTATTTTTGGTTTTTGATTTGGCTGGACCGCAAAATCCTGTTCCAGCGCATAAATTCGGTGCCGCTGCTAGCCTTTTCAAAACCCAAATGGCCCATCCAACCCAAGTCATATTTACCTACTAGACGTACTAATCCCTTCACTAGTTAACGGCAAGCGTTTACTTCCTAGTGACCAGTTAACATATGAACCATAGTCCTAATTTTTTCCGCATCTCAAAATTTTGGTTCACATTCAAGCCCATATCCAGAGGGATAGGGGCAGCAGGGTAGTGCATGTGCCCCCCCCCGAAACGAAACTTAAGGGTGATTTTTTTCCTTCACTCTTCTTTGCTTTTTAAGCAAAAATCGAGGAAATATAATTTTTAATCTTAAGTATCAATTCAGTCCCAAACGCGCAGTTAAAACACTGAATTTTCAATCTTTATGCAATCTAAAGCATACCTATTTTGCATCTGTTTTCTGTTTTTCTGCTTGTTTTACAAAGAATATGATATTCGTGTAAGAAGCAAGAACGATAGAAATTTCCTGGCGATGATAAAGAATTTTAGTGATGAAGTTTGACTTTTTTATACCTACTTATTTTAGCATCAAAATTTAGCTAAATTTTAATGCTGTGATTCAACATTGAGGTGCTTTTTTGACAAAATTTTTCGGAGCTCTCCCTGGACCTCGCTGGGGGTCGCTTGAACGCGCCACCTTAGACCCCCTCGGTATTCCTACGTTCAATTGACACACCTACCTTTTATGTTTGTGTGCGGTTAATTTACTAGCAGTAAGCGTACTTGTAGGCGTTTGGTCCCGGTTTTCCAAGGTTTTCAAATGCGCTGATTCCATCAGTGGCATTTTAAAAGTACAAAGCAACGCGCATAAGCTATTAAACCCTAAGCATGACAAAAAATATAGGATATGTCTGGACAGCTGTAGAAGCAGGGTGCTGGCACCAATCTGAATTCCTAAACCTGGGAAATGGTTCTAAACAGCCATTGGGTTGTTGTTACCGATGTCCTAGGCTTAGGCTCAGTTATGTGCATTCATATTGATGCAAGCGCATGGGCTAAGCCTGAGATTAATAGTGCGAAAATTGCGAAGTAGACGGAGCAATTTTTGCCCCACTTATGCCTTAGGCTTAGCCTATGTCTGGTACCAATCTGAATTATCACGCAATCCCAGACTTCATCCAATATCAAAATTCGGTCTTCGTTGATTGGTGAAGACGTTGGATTTTGAATCAAGAGAGAGGTCCACAATTCGAGTCCAACAAGCAGCAGCAGCTTTCTAAAAATGTCACCTATGGAATCAGCGCATCCAAAAACCGAGGAAAATCAAGACCAAACGCTTCTGCATACGCTTACTGGTAGCAAACTAACCGCATACACAAAAGGTAGGTGTCGATCAAAGGTAGGAATAATACCAACCCCCTCAGCCCTAGAAGAGAGGGTGGTAGAGATGAAACTTCTGGTCCCGTCAACCCGACCCGACCCAAAAACCCGACCTGCGGGTCGGATCGGGTCGGCAAAATGCAAAACAACTCGAGTTGCGGGTTGGATAGCGCGGGTCGACATTTTTCCGTCGGGTTGAAAATTTTTCTTTTTTTCCGTTAAGAACAGTTATTTATAGTCAAAGATTCCACAGCAGCGTGAATCTTTTGGAAGAGTCACGCTGATGTTTTTGAAGGTTTGTCGATAGCACGATTTGTATTGTCGATTCCAGCTAGTACAGTTGCAAGTGAGAGTGATTTCAGTAAAGCGGGATAAGCTATAAATGATAGACGTACCAGATTACATCCAGAAACTGTGAATGGCTTGTTTTTGCATAGCAATTTGCATTAGAGTCAGGGTGGCAAGGCTGGTTTTTTTTTAATCTGGGTTTTTTGGGTTTTTTTGTGGGTTTTTTTAGTGCAAAAATTATTGGGTACTGGTTTTTGGTTTTTCGGGTTTTTTATCCACAGGCAACCAATTTTTCAAATAGACTGAAATAAATACTGTAGGTGATTAAAATTGTAAATCCAATCTCTTTTTGTTTTCTTTATGCTGTTCCCTTGACTAGTAAAGGCTAAACAACCTCAGTCTGGTCAACACGATGCCCATGCTCAAAAATCTCAGCCCCTAGCTTACAATTGCCATCCTATGCTTCAAAACAGCGCGCTTTTATTCAGCCACCTCAATAGCCCACATTTTTCTGAGTTCGACCAATTTTTCTATTTCCTAATATTTTAAGAGCCAGTGCATTTTTTGATTAAAATCTGGTAATGTCCGAGCATTGAAGAGAAGGATATATACATATATATGGCAGTCGCAATGAACGATTGATTTAGTTGTTGGATTTCAATATTAGCTGAATAAAGATGTTGCTCTTTGTTTGTCTCTGTGTCTTGCAGCTGTTGGAAGTATTACCAGCTATTGTATGTATCTATGCTGTCATTTCCATAAAAAAACCCAATGAAACCCCAATAAAACCCAAAAAACTTGAAAAAAACCCAAAAAAAACAAAAATCCAAAATTCAAAATTTTCAGATCTAGGTTTTTTCCATCCCTGATTAGAGTTGGTATAGAATTCGAATAAAGTTTTATAAACTGAACAAAAGCAGCTTATTTTGAAAAAATAAACACATGTTTGACGTGCATATTTTCACTAGGTACTGCATCCAATATCTAATATATAATACTATCTATGCTATGCTGATAAACGTTCTTTTTTGTTCCTTCGACATCTTTTTATTATATATATCCTTTTTTCATGTAATTTTTATTGCATTTTCTATGGCAGTAATTGCTAATAAAATATTATTATTATTATTATTATTATTATTATTATTATTATTATTATTATTATTATTATTATTATTATTATTATTATTATTATTATTATTATTATTATTATTATTATTATTATTATTATTAAAGCGATGCATCAGGTTAGGTATTCCCCCCAACTCTCTTAATGCATAGTTTCATTTTCATTTCTGCTATTCCAAAAAATCGGAAAGCTTGAATAGATTAGGCAAACCTTTTTATTCTTATGTTAGGTATAAATATAACTGATTTTATGCTGCGGGTTTTTTCGGGTCGGGTAGGGTCGGGTTGGGTCGGGTCGGACACACACCCCTTACATACGCGGGTTGAGGGTTGGGGGTTCCACTGGTTCCACGGGTCGGGTGCGGGTCGAAAAGGTCAACCAGATTTTCATCTCCTAGAAGGTGGACACTGCATTCTCCACCATATTTAAAGTATGTGTCTGGGTGGCAAAATTCACAAAGTGTGCAGCTCTAGTCGAAGTAAAGTCTTTTTTAATTAAATCTTTGATCCCCTTTTATTTAAAATTATATTGATCGTGCCCCCGAAACAAAATCCTGGATTCGTGTGGCGCCGCGCCAAAACGTCCCATTCGGCCACAAAATATAAGCTAGAATTTTGAACGATCTTCCACAATATATTCGAAGTTCTCCAAATGTTGACTGATTATTGCACTGATTATTGGCTAATGTTGGCCCCGAATTTTTCGTTAAGGCCAATATTGGCCAATAACGCGTGCATTAGGGGCCAATATTATTAAAAATACAGTATATGATGATAAACATATTATGTAGAAAAATTAGAACCTGCTGAAAAAATACTATTTACATTCAAGTAAATGTTTAAAGAGAGTTTCAACCTACTGTAAAGCGTAAGATATCACACGCCGAATCTGTATGAACAGAATTAAGTATAGTCTGTTTCTGTTTATTGGAAAGCTTTTCCGCTGAATTTAGTCCGCATAAACCAGGCCACTAAAGTGACCTATAAGTACATACCTTATATCATGCAGTCTTGCCTCTTAGCAGTATCAAAGATCATAATACAACTCGATATTCTATAGAATATACCTATTTGCTGTCGCATTAGTAAAAAACACTTTTGTAGCCACTTTAAACTTTTCAAAAAACCCTCGATCCAAGGAAACACACTATAGTTGCGTAGGTACCTTTATACGTATAGTCTGTTTCATTTATCCAAGAGCTTTTTCAGTGAATGATTTCGACGGCTACAGTAATCCTTTTTTTCTTATTTACTGTAGGTCGTGTAGCAGGAGTGCTGCTACATGGCTAGAAATGCCTTCTTTGAAGTTGAACCCGTGACGTTGATGTTTCATTGTTTCTCAGTATTATTAAATACTTTGACGCAGTTGTGAGCAAGAGCCCGAGTAGTCGATTAGTACTACACACGCGAATTAGAGCGGAAAATCCGGGAAACCGGTGCGGGTAAAATTTTGCTCACGTAACGGTGGGAGGCAGCGCCCCCATTACATATTGGAGGTCCCAGAGTACGTTCTCTGGAGTTGTCTGCGCTTACGCTTTCTCCTAGAGGGGGAGGAGTGTAGCAGGAGTGCTGCTACACGGCTAGAAATGCCTACTTTGAAGTTGAACCCGTGACGTTGATGTTTCATTGTTTCTCAATATTATTAAATACTTTGCGCAGTTGTGAGCAAGAGCCCGAGTAGTCGATTAGTACTACACACGCCGAATCAGAGCGGAAGATCCGGGAAACCGGTGCGGGTAAAATTTTGCTCACGTAACGGTGGGAGGCGGCGCCCCGTTACAGTCGCTAGATCTCACTGTAGCTATGTACGTAGCAAAGAAGGGTTTTTCAATTACATTTTTAGCGGCATAATTAGTTCTCGTCTTCCAGCAGATCAATCAACTTACAGATAAAATCACGTATTCAGCTAATCCTAAGTTGACATTTTAAACACAATAGACTAAGATGCTAAGAAACGCCGCGAACTTTTGCATGGCTCAGTGGTAAAAATGTCCGCTTGTCGTCGAAGCAACTCGGGTTTGATTCCAGCCGACAGCTTTTTATTCAGCGCACTTACTGTAGCATGTCCAAGCGCTGATTAAATGCCCAAATTAAATTTATATGGATGGATTAGTGCATTTAAAATGGAAGAATTCCAGCCACTCTGCCCTCACTGAGTTGATTTGCCCAATTACAGTAAATCGTCTTGTTTCGCTTACTGTAGCCCTTAAAAAAATTCACTAAAAAGCTCTCAACGAATAAATGAAACAGGCTATACCTACATATTGTCCTGCTACATAGGTACTAGGTTAACAACTTCTACCTAGCTATTTGAAATCGCATACTGACATGCACACCTGGGCGTGGGGGGGTTTGGGGGTATGCACCACACCCGAGTGCGTGGGGGGTTTGGGGGGTATGCACCACACCTGGGCGTAAGAGGGGTTTGGGGGGTATGCAGCCCCCAGAAATTAAAAATACCCCCCCCCCCCCAAAATCAAAATGCCCCCCCCCAGAAATCAATTTTTGAAAATTTTTTTTCGTGTTTTTTCTGCAATTTTTTGATGCCAATGGATAGTGCTTGATGAGAAACGTCGAAAAAATGGTGTTTTTATTGCCTTACCAACCATTTTAAGACCATTTTTTGACCTTCAAAAAATCTTGCACCCTACCGGAATTTCTCAAGCCGCCCACGTGGCGCTGACATGGCATTATAATATTTATGCACACATGTACGTACATATGTATTTATGTAGGTAGTACACACATATGTAGGATTTTGCAATACGTAAGGCAAACCAACGACAATTAGAAATACCTACCATACAATTCAAACTATTTAGGCAAGCAAAAGATAGCGCAAGCAATTCCCTTTCAAACAAAAAATAGCAACTGCGTGTACATTAGGTACTGTATATAACAGATAGCATTAGTACCATTCTTCAGAATATTTATCACAACTGCTAGCGGCGCAGTGTGCGCGCGTGAGTTTACCAACACGAAAGTGCGGGGTTCGAAACCCACGGATGTGTAGCTTTTTAAGAATTTTAAATCTTGCGAAAAATTGGCCCCTAATGCACGCGTTATTGGCCAATATTGGCCTTCAACGGACAATTCGGGGCCAACATTGGCCAATAATCAGTGCCGGAGACATTCAAGAGAAATTTGAAAAAGGTTGATTTCGGGAATTTTTTGATGGGGCACACGTGAGCGCAATCTATTTGCCTGTGTGTCCAGAACATTTCGCATTTTATTTTATTTTCCTTGCGACTTTTGTTTTGCCCTTGTGTTTTTGGGCGAATTCTAGTAATTAGCTCCATGTTCCAGATTTCAAAAAACAGCAGTCTTTATGCGATTTCAAGCACGTATCTTTTAACATAAAAGTTGAAAAAACAGACGGAAAAGCCTTTTAATTGAAAAAAATTTTTCGTATGCAACTTTATTTCCTCACTTTCATTATTGGTTCAGTTTTTTCAACTTTTATATTCAAAACTCCTACTTGAATCTTTTCGCATTAAAACGCTGTGCTCACCTTAATCAAAATTATCTTAGAGCTCAGTGCGGCCTCGTGATTGCGCCAAGCGCATGATCTAAGCCTTAGAAAAGATGGGGCAAAAATTGCTCCGCTCGCTTCGCCTCGCTTCGCAACTTTCGCCCCATTTGTTCTCAGGCTGACATCGTCCCCTGGCACCAATGTGAAGGCACCGCCACTCAAGCCCAAGCCTCAAAAATGAATAGCACAATATTAGGAAGAGACTTTAGGAAGAAAATGACGCTAGCACCCTTATTTGTCAAAATATACGTAATCCTTCCCTTTCTAACTAACACTAACAAATAAGATTGATCACCGGATGGTGTACATGACCATTATTATAATTACTGAAGTGTAAATTCTCACTCATCTTTTTATCTCTTGATTTCCGTGCTGATCCAGACAATCGTATCGCCTTTCAGGAGTCGCGGGATAAAATTTCGTATATCAATAGTTTCTGGAGCGTCTCGATTAATGTGCCACGGCCGAAACGAAATCTGATGATAAAAATTCGTATATCAACAGTTTCGAGCGTTCCACAAATGTGCCACGTCAAAACGATATCTGATTAGCCGCTGTCGAAACGGTTAATTTCAATGCTCCGCCATACCTATCAGATTTTTAATCCGGCTCCTTCGATACTAACTAATTGACAATCTTATACCAATTGTCAGTGTTTCGCCGAATCGTCGGATAGCTATTTAATTTCCGTAAGATTAAGGTACATTCTTAGAACGCAGCAACTGCGCAAAGCATAACAATCTTTATCACAATCCAATATACGAAATGCGTATTACACAGCAGCACGGTAGAGCGTAAACAACCGGAATAAGCAATTCTCGCGTCCGGAACAACGTAAATCACTTATATGATTGATAAAAAATTTGCATAGAAAAGCAACATCGACTTCCACGTGAGCATAAGGTTACTAATCTAAAACTATCCGTAATAAATAATTCTCGCGACCAAACAAGCGCCTACTACGTAAATCACTCATGATAATAAAAAATTTGCATAGAGAACCTACATCGACTCCACGCGAGCAAAAGATTACTAATCTAACACCCTACAGTACATAAAGAATTGTCACTTAGATGTGTTCCACAGATCACCTGTCTGATGTTAAGCACAACATTTATTCAATGCATTAGGAACGGAGTGTTCTATCAAGGCAACAGTAAATTGGCCTAACTTGACATTCTTTTATGATAGTCATGTAAACTTGCATCGACCGATCGCAGTGTATTCATTTAAGTACATAAAGTTCGTTCAAGCTATACATAGAAACCAATAAATGCATTGTGGATAGTTATGTACCTACATAGGTCCTTTATAAACGTTCATCGTGTGCACGTATGTTCGAATTAACCTGTTCTTCTTTAATTCATAATAGGTTCATCAATCGTCAGCATTATCGCCGTCGCCTTCGCTAATGAACATATTACCTATGTACCTACCTACTTACATACCTATGTACACAAGACATTTCGATCAATCATTGCGACGATTTTTGCAGTCGCCTTCCCTAAACATTGCGTACCTACATACATACAAACGTATGCATCAGTATACATTAGATCAATCAATACGCCGTTTACGGCAGTTCGCCTTCCCATGCTTTGTGCTTCTATCGCTTTACAACTTCATTCCTCAATTTCTCCCCTTCTAAATGGTTTCCGTCGATAATTTCTTTTGAATATCTTCCTTATAACTACTAATCTTTCGATAAATCCCCATTAATTTAAATTCTGTGACTTCTATCTATTCTAGAATTAAGCCGTGTTTTTTTCCGAATAAAATATTAGTATTAGTACCTATTCACATTTTTTAATTTTTTCACTGATTAGGTCAAAAAACATAGATCAGCTCAAAATTTTTATCCACGTAGTCAAATTGCGGTGCACAAAACACCGGAAATGTGAAAAAACGGTTTTGAGAAAAGGCAATCGAGATAACGTTTGTAAACTGACTTGCTTAATGTATAATATATTTTCTTGTCTCGGCAGCCGATGCACTACAGTAAAACGACTCGTTTGCTTAATATCACCTCGATGTAGACTTGCCAATTGATGACATCAAAGACGGTATAAATCAACTATGTGAACAAGGGCATAGCCAAAGCACAGGCTATACTAAGTACCGTTCCCTAAATGTTTTTGAATATATGGGTCATTATTTGCTCAAAATGTACTTCAAACAGGCAAGAAAACGTCAAAAATCGTTGTTATTTCTCGTTGGGTATTCAATAGCTTTCAGCTACATACATATGACTTTTATCTGTTTCACACAAATTCAGTGATTGAAAGTATGTAGGCAGGTACCTACCTACCATTCGTCGAGCTGAAAGAAATTTCCAAGAGCTTTTAGAATATCAAGCAAAAAGCAGGTAATAGAATTCATTGCAAGATAGGCCAGCCATTCTTTGAGGGGGTAATTGATCTATTTTGGGCCAAAAATGGCAAGAAAACAACGAAGTATCGGCAAAAAGGAAGTCTCCGCTGATAATGGGGGTAATAGTCATATTTCGTTTTGTTTGTCTTTGCTTGCAAGGGAAAATGAAGTTCTATTTTAATGAAGTACAAGGGATAAATTTTAAATGCATGTGTGTGACATAATGCTATATTTTGTGGTCGAATGGGACGTTTTGGCGCGGCGCCACCATACGTGGGCGAGCAAGAGAAAATTCTGGGGGTGCAAGATTTTTTTGAAGGTCAAAAAATGGCCTTAAAAATGGTGGAATGTGCGATAAAAACACCATTTCTCGACGTTTCTCAGTCAAGCGACCATCCATTGGCATCAAAAAATTGGCGAAATAAACGAAAAAAATTTTCAAAAATTGAATTCTGAGGGGGAGGCATTTTGATTTCTGGGGGGAGTATTTTGGTTTCTGGGGTGTGCACCCCCCCAAACCCCACGCCCAGGTAGTAGGCGCCAACACTCTTTGTAAGATTATAAATTATTTACATTTCAT
>JAVLUZ010000245.1:4589154-4601701 GCA_036768485.1 Mermis nigrescens | reverse complement strand
TGATAGTAGGGTGAAAATGTCCTACTATTTGCCATTAAAAAATTTTTATGAAAGGTTTTCCGAATTTCGATGGGGGTATAGCTTCGATTTTAAAATTTTTCTAACGTTTTTTATGTGAAGGAAATCGGTGAGAAACGTCGACAAATTGTTTTTACCATCATTTGTTCCTTAGACACTTTCTGACCTCTACAAATTTTTCTTTTTAACACGTGTAGTTTGAACTCTAAAAAAAATTGGCGAATCGGCTAGATCATTAGAATTCCACTTTTGAAAAATTTATTCGTTCTTCTACAAGTGACTTCAGTCAACGGAGTTGATGAGACATCGAAGAGCTAATCCCTTTGCTTGCATTGCGTTTCATCATTTTTTCTCTTCAATCTTTAGAAAGTTCTGACACTTCTTCGACCACGCATTCCTATGTTATTCAGGTACCATTTGTAAATGTAGCGGTGCCCTATGCGTATAAGGACGACATAGGACACATACATTACCTTCGAGATTTACCTAGGTACGTAGGTACTTAAGTCTACGCTTAGTGCTGGCCCGATCGCGCGGCTCTGGATGGCTTTCGATCTTTGGACCCTTAGAGACCTTACGGCTTCGATCCCCTCAGCCCTAATATTGCTGGCCGCTTTTATGTCGGGTGATCTCAGCAGCTACGCCCTAAGACCTAAGGCTACCTACCTAGTCTCGGAATTTGCCGCGGAGGTCAGTTGACCTATCTCAAGCTCAAGTTGTTATTTAACTTATTTTCAATCAGTGCCTGATTCGAAATGTTTTTGGTTCCTAATATGTGTAGCACGCTGAACTATGAAAACAACAACAACGAGCTCTATGCTGATCAATCATCCTTAAAGATTAAATAATATTTTTGATCAATTTTTGGCTTGAGAAATAAATTATGATTTCCAAATAAAATAAACTATCATACGAAATTTACCTATCAGTCCACTAAGATGGGAAGAAGTCCTCGACGTGTAGAAGCCCGACCTAACCCTCGGTATAACCAGAAACCACTGGGTAGGTTTTCTCTATTTTAATTCAACGAAGAATTCACGGCCTATAGCCGGACAACAAGCAAAAGAAAACGAAAACGTACGGACTATATCAACGTACGACTGGCAAACGAAAAAGCAAAACGCCAGACTACACTACAACGTTAAGTACACTGGCCTCAAGGACCATTACAGTAAATTAAACAAAGATCAATTTAACGTAATACTGAATCAGCTTTTATCTCAGATCGAATGTTATCGATTACACAAGCGGTATGCATGAAACAATTACTATTATCATACACTTAACTCTATGCTACCGGACAAGTATCTAGATGTTTTTTATTATTGAAAATTTGGGGAAATAATGGGAAGACCGAAGGCATAGCCCACAGTGCACTATCATAGATAGCTACTAGTATTGGCTATGTGATGGCTATCGCGAACTGCTAAGGCAGGTTCGCCTACACGTGTAACTCTCACAGTTACACATTGGCATCAAAAAATTGCGGAAAAAATTTTTAAAAATCAGAATTCTTGGGGACTATTTTTGGTTTCTGAGGAGGTGTGCACACCCCCAAACCCCCTACGCCCAGGTACGGACGTATACATGTGTTAAGCCGCATTATTGCATCAAATTTTGAGTCCAATTCAGGCAGATTAAGATTGAAAGAAAACCTCAAAGTTGGATGAGGCGGAAAGAATTGCTCGATAAACTCGAAGTTATGCTTTAGCAGCGAAAAGCACGAGTGATGTGGTAGCGTCGCGTCTCAAATGTGTTTTTGAGGTAGGTTTGATTACCCCAGAATGTCAACTTAGCAGCTGACAACATCTTGCAAAATAATAAAAATTTGGCAGTAGGGCACTTTGAAGTTTTTGAAAAAGTTTGAAGCGACTTAGTGTTTTAAACTAGTACGGTAAATATGATATTCTACAGTATGTCGAGTCATAATATAGACGTATGCCGGAATGGGACGCTTTGGCGCCGCCGTTCCTGGCGTCACACTCGTTGTAATATTAATTATTTACATTTCATTTATGATTAAAGTATAATAAGATTCTGAAAGCCCATTCAATTCTCTACGTGATGGTATAAATTACTTTTAGAATATCTTTGAATTTAGTGAGATAATTAAATGCGTCTAAAAATACACTGGATTTTCTACAGTTTTTCAGTCGTACACAAATGAATAATCATCGAATCGAAAAGAACAATATGCTATTTTGTAGCTTGTAGAATACCTGCTTTCTGAATATATAATTTATTTTAAAATTGCTTCAAAATTGATTTAATTAGAATAATTTATAAGTTGCTGGTGCCAAAACGTCGTAGACTATGACGTATGCTTAGGTGTGCGGCTACCAAAATTCTGCGGGGTCCAAGATTTCTTAAAGGTCAAAAATGGCCTTAAAAATGGTAGCATGGCGAAAAATATCATTTTTCAACGTTTCTCATCGAGCACTATCCATCCGTTTCAAAAAATTGCGAAAAAATTTTAAAGATTGAATTCTGGGGATTATTTTGGTTTCTGGGGGTGCATACCCCAAACCCACGCCCAGGTATGGACGCATGCATGTGTTAAGCCGCATTACTGCATCAAAATTTTAAACCACTTGTAGTTCATATGAGGCAGATTGAATTGAAAAGGAAACCTCAAAGTTAAATGAAACAGACTATAAACGGAAAGGAATTGCTTGAAAACTCGAAATTCTGCTTTAGCAGCGAATAGCACGAGTGATGTGGTGTGGTGGCGTCGCGCTCATATGTGTTCTTATAGGAAGGTTTTGACCCTCCCAGAATGGCAACAGCAGTTGACCCTTGCAAAATAGCTACACATCCATATACGGGGTATTTAGCCCCCCAGAAGGTCGAATACCTCCCTAGAATTCAATTTTTTGGAATTTTTTGTCTTTTCTCACAATTTTCTGATGCCAATGGATAGTGCTCGATGAGAAACGTTGAAACATGATGTTTTTTGACAATATAACTATTTTTAAGACGATTTTCTACCTTTAAAGGATCTTGCACCCCCTCCAGATTTGCGGTGCTGCCCACCTATGGCTGCGACTACGACCCCTCGGAATTGTCAATTTTTTTGTGAAAATTCTAAAAAATGTGCGGGTTTTTTGAGTGTTTTAGGTCATTTTTAGCTCAAAAGTCTTGAATTTTTGGCGCTCGCGCCATACACCTATTTTTTGACTATCATTTTGTTCAATTTTCTCGAATTTTTTTCCGCATTTTTCCGAAATTTTTCGTATGTTTTTATGTTCTAGAAAGAAAGAACTTTTTAAAAAATTTTTGAACCTGACCCTCCCAAAGTTCCCATGCTGTACATGTATGGTCGTGCTGCTTGCCTTTTGACTAAGTAATAAAAATTTTATCTGAAAAATAATAAAACCAGCGTTTTTGTCTAAAAGTGTACATGTAGTCTGTTCACTTAAGTTTGAGTATAAGTTTTAAGAATTTTTCGAAAATAGCCAACGGATACGATAATTAAATAGCAAATCAGTTGCTATAATCGCAATCTGTCAGCTTACTGTCAGACATGGTTTTAAAATTTGTCGTCCAAACTAGTGTGAAACAGACAATAAATATTTAGTAGGTTACTCTTGTAATTGAGAAGCCTAAGAACTGGGCAGGTCCGAAGATCCGCACTGCGCAGTGTTCAGTCGGTTTCGCGAGCCGAACCAGCGCTCAATTACCTAAAAATTAGCGCTATCTATTCCAGGAGATGAAACGTCATCTCGACGGGTTAAACCGCAAAAGCTATATTAATAGCTTATCCATCTGAACAGCGAAATGAGCTGACGGAAAGCACATCCAAACAGCGAAAGTGAGCTGACGGAAAAGCATATCTGGACTAGTGTTGGCAGAGTTAACTCTAACTCAACTCGAAATAGGGTTAACCCATCACTTTTCCAATAGAGTTAACCCTATTTTGGGTGAGTTAGTGACCATCGGGGTTAACCTAACTCTTTGAATTTTCAACCGAGAAAGAGGTTAAAAAAGGGTGAGTAAGTTATTCATTCGTGCAGTTATAACTTACAATTTTTATCACTGTTTTTTTCAAGTAACTAATTCCCGTCGTCGTCTATTGTTATATTGTCTTCGTCTTATTCTTGTACTATATTTGGAATTGCTTAAACGTACTACATTGGCATTTCCGAGGTTTTTAATTACATCCTAGGTATGCTAGCATGTACGAGTAGATAGGTACACAGCAATGTCTGAATACTAACCATGCAATATATATATATATGTAGCACTAATATATATATATATATATATATATATATATATATATATATATATATATATATATATATATATATATATATATATATATATATATATATATATATATATATAGTGATGTCCTGGGCACCGGCACCGGCACCGGCGCCGGTGCCTAAGCCGGCACCGGGCCGGTGCTAGGCTAGTACCGGCGCCGGTGCCGGTGCTAGATAAAGAGAAAAAATTAGTGTAAAAGAGTAATTGAAGCTCATCTATCACCAATTTAATGAATAAAGGCGCAAAAAGGTAGCATTTTGTTAATAAAATCTTCTGATTAGCATAGTGAAGCATTTGGACTGAACTTCAGCACAAGTGTTCGAGCTTTAAAAATGAATTATTCATTTAACGAAACACATCTTATTGAAAACATTAATTAAGAGCAAGAAGCGTGGACACTAATAAATAAAGTAAATTAAAATTAAAAACATCGACATATAGAGTGGAAAGTTCTTCTAATTCTACCATCTGTAGGCAAGAAGGATGAGTACTACAGAGTAGTTTTCAACTTAATTTCATCAAATCCATTTTTATTTTTCCATTTCGTGAGCAGAAGACCGTAAAACGCAGCTAGAATTTTAGAATAGTTTTTATGCAAAACTTTTTCCCGCAAATTATTCAGAAAAAGCTTGTTAAAACTTTGTAAATGAACTTCTATGTAAGTCTTTTGCATTACTAATATATCCCATGTTTGTTTTCAGAGGCTTTTGAAAATGTGAAATGATTAACTCAAATAATTTAACCTCAAAAAGTTTTTGTGGCTATTTTCATGTTTGTTTCTTACTAGTTGAATATTTAACTAATGCACTAAAACCAAATTTCGATTTGACTAAAGAATCAACTACTGCACAAGCCAATCTTGATTGTGCTACACTTAAAATTATAATACACTATTTAACTTTTATTTTTCTTCGAATTTCAATTTTATTACAATTTGTTGTTTGTTTAATGCTTACGTCAGAAAATTAATATGTATTCATAAATTAAAAATAATGAAGTTGTTACTAGCCAAATGAAATTTTCCCCATAATATGTATATCCGGTGAAAAGTAGGTACAAATTTAACCCTTTTTGAAGAAGCATAGTACACTATATAATATGCTTAATGTAGCACCGGCACCGGCACCGGCACCGGTAAAAAAACCGGCACCGGGACTATATATATATATATATATATATATATATATATATATATATATATATATATATATATATATATATATATATATATATATATATATATATATATATATATATATATATATATATATATATATTAGAGCTGGAGCCGGCGGCCAGGCTCGGCCCCGGCCCCTGCGCCGGGGCCAACGTTAAGTTGATTATAATGAAGAAAATTGATAATGTTTTGGGCAGATTTACCTTCAAACTCAATTTCAAGCAAACCACAGATCTTGCTAATTCAAATCTTTATTTCACTATGTCAGATTGGTGAAAATTTCTAGTTAATAATCAAAATTGACATATTTTAAATTGCAATTCATATAGACGAGCATTTCCAGCTTGCTTGGTAGCAGACAGCTACGTCTATCAGAACAAACAGAATAATAAGCCTAAAAAAAGTGCAAAGTAAAGCACATTGAGAAACGCATCCAAGTCAGAGGAGTTAAATCCATGCATGGGCAGCTCAAAAATTCTAGGGGGTCCAAAATTTTTCAAAGTCAAAAAGTGCCTGATAATATATGGTAGAGCGAAAAAAACACCGTTTTCTCGCGTTTCTCAATGAGAGCTATCCATTAGCATCGAAAAACCGCAGAAAAACAGAAAAAATTCTGAAAATCAATTTCTGGGGGGTCTAGCGGATTCTTTTTTTGGGGGGAGAAAGTGAATTCGGGGTGTTTAGATCCCCCGATGCCCATGTTCTGTTATATCTTGTAATCCCAACAAATATTAACGCTTGACGTGCATATCTACAAGCAAGTATATATGCATAGGTACATATAAGGGGTAGGGCAGGGTCGTACTATAAGCATGGTAAAGCACGCTATTATTGGCCCCGGCCAGGTCCCGGCCCCGGCAAAAAAAGGCGGCCCCGGCACAGCTCTAATATATAAATATATAATATATATATATATATATATATATATATATATATATATATATATATATATATATATATATATATATATATATATATATATATATATATATATATATATATATATATATATATATATATATATATATATATATATATATATATATATATATATATATATATATATATATATATATATATATATATATATATATATATATATATATATATATATATATATATATATATATATATATATATATACACACATATATGGACAAAGCTAGGTAGCTCTTGTTACTGCCTAAAAGCAGCCAGGCAAGCATTGTTTGATCTTTGTTGTTGCAATTGTTGCAAGTTTAGGGTTTGCTGATTTGGAAAGGGGCTTTGTCTTCCATGTCAAGTGATTCAAATTTGAAGAAGTGCCCCGCTCGACCATCTTAAAAATCGCTGAAATTTTTACTAGATGTACCTCTAGGTCTGTAATGAATAATGCCACATTTTTACTTTGCTACCTCACATACTTCCCAAGTTGTAGGGCCCCAAACTTTTGGGTCCGCCTATTCGGTCACGGAACATGTGACAAAAGCTCAAGTTTGGCATGCGACTGCTGATGCAATATTTGATCAATCAGGCTCAAATTTTTAACACTAACACAACTTTCTTTTTACGCTTATTCTAAATATTTTACTTACAAGCATTACAGTTCTTTATTCGAGCCCCAGGACTTCCTCTAACATCATGAAAAAGTTTGTCGCGGAAGCAACAGTGGCCACTTTGAGCAGTCATAACTCAGAATCTGATAGTTAGAAATCAATAATATTTTGGGATATCAGTTTTAATATAGCTTTGTACCTATTCACAAAATTTCGTGTTTTTTCTGCTTCTGGTTTTGAAGATATAGCATGTTGAACATAGGTCCGTACAAAAATATGCAAATTTTAGGTCAGCTTTAGCGCCATATATCCCAACTGTACCTTTTTCAATTTCAATAATTTATGCACCATTTGAAAGAGCAGGTTTTTCTCTTCAAAATGCACCTATTTTGATCTTAGACCCATTTGACTTTCATGCTTAAAAACTGATCGAAAAATGACCATATTTATGCTTTGCGGAGACCCCTTCTAGCTGAGTGCTTCTCAAGAAATTCGAAAACGACTATTTTATACGTTCAAAAAAGTAACACAGTTTTACAACAATTGAAAATTACCGGTATAATCGCATTACAAGAAACTTAGAATGTATACAATGCCTTAAACTTATTGTCAATTTCCAAGATCACCGATTGCAGATAAGAATATTGTCTGCCAGTGGAAGTCGTACGTGGAGCTTCGAGAATCAAGAAAAAATATCTTCCTGTGAAACCCAAATAGTGTCTTTCTTTGTGGGCCAATGGAAAGATCGTGCAGGGCCATTTGGATGCAAAAAACTTATAAAGGCGTCACTATGTTCCAATGAAATTTGGCAAACATTTCCATCCAATCCACCAAAAATTATCATACACGCAGGCAACATATTGGCCGGGTTGCAAATTATTAAGAGGAATAAATGAAGGAGGAGAATCCAAATTCGAAATGGTAGCAATGAAAAATGATTCATCAGCCGAAATTTTTCTGACACAAATTTTGGATTCGTTCATAGGTTTAAAATGATGATTTTCCCTAGTTCCTGCAACAGTTCGTCCAGTTTCAAATCTGGCTTCTTGAGTTGGGCGTAAATTATCAATATCGATTTTGGAGATAAACAAAAATTTAATACCAGAAATGTTTCCAATGCAAAAATTGTACAAGTCGAGTGGCGTCAAAATCTGATTGTCAGAAGGTCGTTGTAAGCTAGCTCGAGCAGCAAGTCGTTTTACAGTACCCCCAATGCCATCACAAGGCGATTTACCATGGCTGGTACCAAAGAAATTCCATTCAGCAGAAATTCCGTAATCTTTTTCATGCAAGCACAAATTAATAAAATTTTTGTAATTTTTGTATTGTGCTGCTGATCCATCGCTAAAATAGTGAACGTGTTTTAAGCACTGGAAAAATATCGTTCAAATGTGCAAATAATCCTTTTAAAAAGGCGTGGACTGTAATAGTGTCGTGTTGCATGCAATCACTAATAATGCACATGCTTAAATTTTGCATTCCAGAATTTGGTGGAAAATAAATCATAAATGGATGCAAAGTTGCTTGGCTATTTTCCCAATGAAAACCTTGCACAGCATCCTGGACGATGAATGAATAATTTTCGGAAAAGTCCATTAATACAATGACGTTATCATCAGGCAAGTTTTCCTTAAGCGAGGAGAGATAACTACTCTGATACTTGGAAATTAAATGATGACTAGTTAGACGCAATATTTTTTCGGCGAGTTCAAGAATAAAGTCGTCAATACTCAGCTGACAAATGTTCAAGGTGTCGCGATCAGTGTGAATCCACTGTTTGAATGAAATCTGATCATCAGGATCAAAATCGAAAAATGATTCACATAAATATTTTTCAAGGGCCTCTTTTCCAGGGCAAGATTCGCGATGTTGTAACATGCAATCTTTAGAATCCAGGCTACAGACAATTTTGCTCATTAGACTTTTGTAATCATCGTTCATTAAAGTTGCCATTAGCATAAGTTTCACATTTTGATGAATAGTGCAAACACAAATTGAATGGGTGCCAGATGAACCAACAGTAATGCACCATTTTGGACGAAGTTCACAGAATTTAGAAAAGCCAATATCAGTCGTTCCATATTCTTTTTAGTAAGCAGCAAAAAGTTCTTTCAGATTGCACAATAATAAGCGTTTTTGCTTTTGCTGTTTTACACCGTCAATTCTAACTGAAACGTAATCCTTTTTTCCGGGACAAAGTCGAGAAAATTCGTCATTTTCGTAAAAACTTTTAACACGTTGCTCAACTTCAACTGAAAGACGCTTCCCACATTTTTTCTCTGGTAAAGCAAGAATGCCAAAATTTCGTTTCAAGTTTCTGGCTTCATTGACCATTCGATGTGAAACCCCAAAATAATCAACAGTTTTATTAATAGTCCAATTATCAGGAACTAATGTCAACATTTGAATTTTCGTATCATGGGAAGAAATTATCATTTTAGATTTTAAATCGGCTAAAACTTTCTCATAAGCTTCGCAGTTCGAACATTTAACAGAATTTTCTACTAGCTGATTCATAATTTCCGGATTAAGCCCACCAGCAGTAGAAATCTGAGTCGCAATGGCTTCTTGAGCTTGAGTAATTTTCCGCTTTGCATATCCCTGTGAATCTCTTTCACTAATTCTTCGAAATTTAAGGAGTGAAAGGCCAAGTCCCTTTAAGCTAGAATTAGCCTTGTCAGATGGATCACCCGTAAAATCTGTGTCATCCGATGGATTCAAATTCGTTTCAGCTAACTCTGCTTCCCGATTCGGAATATCTTGCCTACATCTACGGCATAATTTTTGGCCAGGCTTTACTAAGGTACCAGTTAAGGCGTGCAATTTATCTGCTGTTGAAATATCAATTGGTTGGAGTCCTTTAGAACGATTATGATCCGGTTTTACAAGAGGATTGCAGCAAGATTTTTGTAGGAATTCGAATTTTGTCAAAAGTAAAGCTTCGTGGTAAGAGCAAATTTGGGCACATTCCTCAAAATTAACAGCACCAGTTCGACGTAGCAATAATTCTTTATCAGTTGATGACAAATTTTTAATTGGTTTCAAAATGCTACAGCCATAATAATAAGTTGAAGGCTTATGGCAATCAGAATCAGATTTAGTAAAAACTCCAATAAAGCAGGGGCTTAATTTTGGTAAATCCATTATAACCTAGCTAATTTCCTGCAAAAATCAACATTAGAATCATAAAAACACAGACAATTACAAGATTAGATGAAAAAAACAAAAAGAAACAGGCACAATCAGACGAAAACATATCTCAAAACAGGAAAAACTGATGAGACGGCTTACATATAATATACAGGCATGGAATGTCTGAGCAAGTCTTGCCTAAACTTGCCCATGAGCGTTCTTTTGGCAGCAAAACTCAAGATTGCGTATAATTTATGTTTTTTTCACTTTGTAACATATTTACAATTATGTCTACAGCCTACAGAATAACTTTTGGAGTCAGCACCTACATAATGACGGTCTCCGCAAAGCATAAATATGGTCATTTTTGGAGTAGTTTTTAAGCATAAAAGGCAAATGGGTCTAAAATCCAAAATAGGTGCATTTTAAAGAGAAAAACCTGCGCTTTCAAATGGTGCATAAATAATTGAAATTGAAAAAGGTACAGTTGGGATATACGGCGCTAAATTTGACCTAAAATTTGCATATTTTTGTACGGACCTATGTTCAACATGCTATATCTTCAAAACCAGAAGCAGAAAAAACACGAAATTTTGTGAATAGGAACAAAGTTATATTAAAACTGATATCCCAAAATATTATCGATTTCTAAATGTCAGATTCTGAGTTATGACTGCTCAAAGTGGCCACTGTTGCTTCCGCGACAAACTTTTTCATGATGTTAGAGGGAGTCCTGGGCACACCTGGGCGTGGGGGGTTTTGGGGGGGTATGCACCCCCCAGAAACCAAAATACCCCCCAGAAATCAAAATACCCCCCCCCCCAGAATTCAATTTTCGAAAATTTTTTTCGTTTTTTTCGCAATTTTTTGATGCCAATAAATAGTGCTTGATGAGAAACGTCGAAAAATGGTGTTTTTATCGCCATACCACCATTTTTAAGGCCATTTTTCGACCTTCAAAAAAATCTTGCACCCCCCCCAGAATTTTCTTGCTGCCCACGTATGGTCCTGGGGCTCGAATAAAGAAATGTAATGCTTGTAAGCAAAATATTTGGTATAAGCGTAAAAAGTTGTGTTAGTGTTAAAAATTTGAGCCTGATTGATCAAATATTGCATCAGCAGTCACATGCCAAACTTGGGTTTTTGTCACATGTTGCGCGACTGAATAGGCGGACCCAAAAGTTTGGGGCCCCACAACTTGGGAAGTATGTGAGGTAGCAAAGTAAAAATTTGGCATTATTCATTCCAGACCTAGAGGTACATCTGGTAGAAATTTCAGGGATTTTTGAGATGGTCGAGCGGGGACCATCAAACCATTTGACATGTGTAACTTATGGGGCTTCGCCCGCTTTCGAGTTATTGGAGTATCTTAGCGCGCGCAAACGAGTTGGCTGATTTAGTACTTGAAGTATGTACGGATAACTAAACCGACAGCACGCCGTCAGAGAAGATACCCAACACACAACAACTACGAAAGCAACGAACCCCAGTAAGTACCTTCGGGGCTTACCTAAGTACCTATGCTACAATTAGCGCTGGTCAAGAAGCTGCGGTAAAAACCTGCACTCTTCCAAAATGACCCTGAATACCTACTACCTAAAATCTCCACGGACGTAGTTGGTCCGGTACTTATGGAGATTATGGGATGGAGATGCCGACCGCAGATCTTAACCAGGAGTAATTAGATAACCCCGGTATTCGCCCTAGGTCCTTGGACCTTTTTAGACCAAAAGAATAATTTTTCGCGAAAAGAATTGAAAAGGTTTCGCACCAGATTACCTATGGCGAAACTACTTATAAATTCCGGTTCCAATAGCACTCTGTACTTAAATCACAACAACAAAGAGCTCTACTCCGGGCTGTCATCTACTATAAAAATTATGTAATAATTTTTATAGATTTTTGGTTCGAAAAAGGAATTATGAATTTTGCACGAAATGATAAATAAAATATTTTGCCCAACGAAATCCGGCAAGAATTAATGTTGTGGCCGGCCTAATCCCAAGTCCTAACTGCCTGCGGTATAGTGCACCTCTAGACAGTTAAATTTTCGTGCTTTTACCAAATAAAACCAATTGAACAGTCTTAGGCGCTGATAAAGTCGGAAACGACACGCCAGTAATTATAAAGGCAACTCTGCCACAAGCTAAACTAATAATCGTAGGGGGAATGGCCTACAGTAATATGAGAAGAAAAATATTGTATAATGTGTTTATAACAAAAATGGGTGCTGCTTGCACATAGATTTTTTGGGTCTCCGCACAGGCTCAACGTGAATAGCGGTCATGTCGCCTATATTTTTAAATGTGAAAAGTGATAGGGGACTAGTAGGGGGTTCCACAGTAAAAGGTCGCATCTTTGTATCCCTCGCGACACATAGCGACAAGAGTCCAACCAATTGACACTGCGTGGTCGG
>JAVLUZ010000245.1:4572726-4589054 GCA_036768485.1 Mermis nigrescens | reverse complement strand
GTATGGAATTCCCTCCCTGAAGCTGTTGTACAGATCTCCTAGTGTTGCTTCCCTCCGTAGAAGAAGTTGAAAAAAGTTGATCTAACGGGGTGTTTGCTAGGGGCGTGTTCTAAGTGCATAATTTATTTAGCCTGCGCGCGCCTACCTTCGTCTTTTGCACTAATCTCGTATAAATGTACTTTAATTAATAATTTCTTGCTTTTAGAATATGTGATTTTGTATGATGATTCATGTCGAATGTTTATTATAATTGTATTCATTGTATATTAATATTTCTTTTCTTATTGTGTTCTTTTTTTGTGCGGCGAGAAATAAAATATTTGTATTTGTATTTGTGTTTTATTTTTATCGACAATCTGGTCTAGAACTTCACTACGATTGAAAATCCTTATCTTCTGCACGGATTCAGTTAGTTTTTGTAATGCAAAAATGCGTTTTAGAGAAGTGAAACTACAAAAAATTTTCAGCGCTTCGCGCCGAATTGATTTAATTGTTTTTTGTTATTAATCTTCAAGCCGCGTACCGTCAACTGCAGCATTTTCATCGACAATTTGATCTAGAAGTTTACAACGATTGAAAATCCTTATCTTCTGCACAGATTCAGTTAGTTTTTGTAACGCAACAATGCGTTTTAGAGAGGTGAAACTACAAAAATTTTCGGCGCTTTGCGCCGGAGTGGTTTTAACTCTTACTTGTTATTGATGTTTAAGCCCGCGCGGCGCCAATTGCAGCATTTTTATCGATAATCTGGTCCTGGAACTCTACTACGATTGAAAATCCTTACCTTCTGCACAGTTTTTGTAATGCAAAAATGATTTGAGAACTAAAATTTCAAAATTTTCTGGCGCTTCGCGCCATTTGATAAATTATAGTTTTAATTGTCAAAAACGACTTCAGAATTGGCTAAAATGCTTTACTGAAGGAAGGAAATTCAAGTTTCAACATAAATAACGTATACTGATCGTGACATTTCTTGTAGAGCGCGAAATTTTTATACAAAAAGTGCATCAAACACCGCTATTGCATGTGTACATAAAATTTTCTACTTAAAAGCACTGATTTTTCAACACAGGCGCTCTATTTTAAACGTTTTTAGACCTCCCAAAAAACGTGGAAAAAGTCGGAAAAAGTGGAAGAAAATTTTGGGTTCGGTCTATAATGTCAACCGAATCGCTGGGAAAAAAACGGTGGTTAAGACCTAAGTGTTAAGTTATAACTATATCCAAATAAGTTTTGTGCTTCTGTAGTAAATCATTTCATTCATTCATTTATTTATTCACTTAATATCACGAAGTGCAGAAATACATGAGTTTTACACACCGTCTAATTGTTTTTATCAGTTTCATAGACGTTTGCAAAGCGCCTATAAACATTTTTTTGATATATTTCAAAACGTAAGGATTTGCTTACTACTGAAGTACACACAATTAGTAATAAAGTACCTATTATTTATTTTTTCAAAAGACATTGCAAACAGGGCTCTTTTCAGGAATTTTTGATGATGTAAGTGCAATTGAAAATTGGCGGTCACTGTTTTAAGCAAAGAAACTGTTTTTTCGAACAAAATATGAGCCAGGAGGAATTTTTCAGGAGAATCAAAATATTTTCAAGAGAATTGCAGGAGAATTTTTCCCCAATTTTACCTCTGTGCAGGAGAATCTGAATTTTGGGACCTGGCAACACTGCCCCCGTCTTCCAACACCACGCCATCAGTATTGTCAAGTTGGCGGAGTTATTCCCGCCTGTTTTGGGGAAGTGTCATATCTAAACAATCCTACTTGAATTCACATAAAATCCAGCTATTCTCACCTTAATCAAAATTATCTTTGGGCTCTGTGCGTCTTCAGATTGGTGCCGGGGGTTGATCTAAGCCTAAGGAAAAAGATGAGGCAAAAATTTCTCTGCTCGCTTCGCTCGCTCAGCAATTTTCGCCTCGATTTGTTTCAGGCTTAGATCATCCCCTGGCTGCCAGTGTGAAGGCACATAACTAAGCCTAAGCCTAAAAAATAAATATTAGAAGAGACATTGGAAGAAAATGACGCTAGCACCCTTATTTGTCAGAATATACGTAATCCTTCCCTTTCTAACTACAGTACGCGCCCCGAATTTTGCATGCGCAGTCTCCATTAACTTTTGTTGCAGTCGGATTTTAGCGAGCGGACCTCAGTGGCCATTAGTGGGCCGCTGTTAAGCACTTGCAGCCAATTGACGGACTGCTTCAGAACTACTGCGGCCGTTCGTGGACTGCAGTGGCCGTTGGATGCTGACTGCAGTTACTTTACTGTAAGTACGGAAACATGTATAGTATCGCAGCTAGCATATTGCGTTATTTGTCGCACAAACGGGAAGAAAAAATTTTCTCAATCTGCTTTGATTTTTGCATGCGTGCGTTTCAAAAGCGTGTGCGTGCTGCAGGTCCAGTCCGAGAAAAAAAGGTAAAAATAGATTGGAATTTTCGTGCATATCATTATACTTCTCGTTTCCTCCATTAGAATCTCATCTAAGAGATAATGGGCATAACAATGAAAAGAGAATAGTATTTTCTGTGTGCGATCGATTGCATATTGCTCTGCAGCAAAAGAGCATTTTAAAATTAATTTCAGGCTGAGAGTGTTCCGCGTTTTGAAACAAATTCATGGCCAATAAAGAGTAAAAGATTTAAAAATCATGAACCTGAAATTTCTCTTGCCATTAGTCATATGATTTTAAAAAGTGCATCTTTTCGACTAAATCAAAATTAGCAATAAAATCGAAGCAAATGCTCCTATCTTTTGGAGGAAAAGGATTTTCAAAAGGGTATTTTCTTCTAAAAATCATATTTTTTCACTCTTATATTGCAAAATTGGGAAGAAAGAATGAATAGTGAAATAGTAACTGTAAGGTCTAAGCTAAATATAAAATTTAACAAAATAGTGAAATACAGATGACAAATAGTTTTGCAAATTAATTGTACATCATGCATAGTGCACTGAGTTATTTTGGTTGCAATATTTCGATTTATTCCCACTTAAGTTAAGTCGAAATTCAACGCTCGATTACTACACTTTTTGCGCAGGAATTTCAAGTTTTAGGCACAGCCTGTTGCAAACGCCAGCCAATTCACTATCTGATCAGCAAAATTTATGTGTCCTCAGTCAAACAGAAAGCAGGGAATGCGAGCAAAATCTTTTTGAGCTTGTGTATTAAAAAATCAGGAGGTAAAAAAAAATTGTTGTCGTGTTTTCAAGCTTTGCCCTGAATACATGTGTGTGTAGGTGTATTTCCACTGAATAGAATAAATACAAAATGGTAGATACGCATATAAAGTACTTTAATTGAACAAGAAAAATTGCGAAGGAAGTTGGGTGGTCAGAATAAAATTTGCGCGAAATAATAGAACGGGCAATATTTTTTGAACTATATGCTTGCCTGAAAAAACAGACATTATATGATGTATTTCACTTCTGAACTGAATATATTATTGATGTACATATTGTATAAAAATAAATGAAAAAAGCGAAGATACAAAATATCTTGGAAAGCGGATAATCAGGAGCTTTTTATCAATTTTGTATTTTAAAGGCATTACAAGATTTTATTGTTTAGTTTATTTTAACAAAAATTTTATGATGCACAATTAATTTGCAAAACTATTTGTCATCTGTATTTCAATATTTTGTTAAATTTTATATTTAGCTTAGACCTTATAGTCACTATTCATTCTCTCTTCCCAATTTTGCAATATAAGAGTGAAAAATATGGTTTGTAGAAGAAGGAAAATACCCTTTTGAAAAACCTTTTCCTCCAAAAGATAAGAGCAATTTGCTTTGATTTTTATTGCTAATTTTGATTTACTTGAAATGTTGCGCTTTTCAAAATCATATAACTAATGGCAAAATAAATTTTGGGCCTATATGATTCTTAAATCTTTCACTCTTTATTAACCATGAATTTGTTCTAAAACGCGGAAAGCTCTCAGCCTGAAATTAATTTTAAAATGCTCTTTTGCTGCAGAGCAATATGCAATCGATCGCACACAGGAAACACTAATTCTTTCATTTTTATGCCCATTATCTCTTAGATGAGATCCCAATGGAGGGAACGAGAATTATAATGATATGCACAAAAATTCCGATCTATTTTGATTGTGTCCCAATTCTCCGACCGTCCCAATTCTGCAACCATCCCGATTCCCCAACCGTCCCAATTGTCCGACCATCCCGATTCTCCGACTGTCCCGATTCTCCAACCGTCCCAATTCTCCGACTTTCCCAATTCTCCGACCGTCCCAATTCTCCACCTATTGTTAACAGAGTTTTTTTAAATTCGCGAGAATCTCGTTTCTCCACCCGTCCCAATTCTCCGACCATCCCGATTCTCCGACCATGGTAAGATTTGACAAGTTTTGACTACGACTGCATTGCACGATTTATAATGCAGTACCTACAAACGCATCCACGCATGTACATAACATGCATATATGTGTTTTGCGTACAGATATGTACATACATATATACTTATTCGATCGACCACTTATGTAGGTACATGGATACCTATTTATTCGATTAACCAGCATAATCAAATACGATGATACTCTGCTCTGACTTATAAAAATAGAAACAAAAAAATGGAAAATGCAAATTAGACAAAAATATTTAGCGTCGTTTTCAAGACATTTGACATACAAAGGTACATATATAACTGCATTAATACTAAAAGTCTGAGCTAGGCAAGGAGATAGATTTTGATGTAACTTCTGTTTATTCTCACTTTTAAAAGTCAAAATGAAACGAATAATTGTAATGTCAGACAAAAAAATTACTTTCAATTTTACTGAATGACAAAAATAATACGTTATGAAAAAAATCCTTAAAATTACATAATAATTCAATCTCTAAATAAGTCCTTTATTACATGTATGTGCAACCGCTATTCAGCAGTTGATTGACATGTGGTTTATGCCACCTGTCATATTTGAATCTGTAGTCGGAGAATCGGGAAAAGTCGGAGAATCGGGACGGACAGAGAATTGGGACGGTCGGAGAATCAAAACGGTTGGAGAACGGGATGATCAGAGAATCGGGATGGGCGGAGAATCAGGACGGTTGGGGGAAACGAGATTTTTGCGAATCTTAAAATAACCTCTCTTAGCATTAGGCGGAGAATCGGGATGGTTGGGGAATTGGGAAAGTCGGAGAATCGGGATGGTCGGAGAATCGGGACGGTCAAGAATTGGGTAAGAGCGTCTATTTTTCCTTTTTTTCTTGGACTGGACATGCAGCACGCACACACTTTTGAAACGCATGCATGCGAAGAATCAAAGCAGATCGAGAAAATTTTTCCCCATGTGTGCGACCAATAACACAATATGCAAGCAGCGATACAATACATGTTTCCGTACTTACAGTAAAGTAACTGCAGTCAGCATCCAAATGCCACTGCAGTCCATGAACGGCCACAGTAGTTCGGAAGCAGTCCGTCAAACGGCTGTAAGTGCTTAACAGCGGCCCACTAATGGCCACTGAGTGTCCGCTCACTAAAATCCGACTGCAACAAAAGTTAATGGAGACTGCGCATGTAAAATTCAGGGCGCGTACTGTAAGACTAACAAAAAAGATTGATCACTGGATGCTTTGCATGACTTAATTATTATAATTACTGAAGTCAAAATTCTCACTCACTTTTATATGTTGGTATCCGTGCTGATTTAGACAGTCGTACGCCTTTCAGCAGTCGCTGGATAAAATTTTGTATATCAATAGTTCCGAGCGTTCGAAAAATGTGCCACGTCGAAACAAAATCTGATTTCCGTATCAATAGCTGCTGTCAATACGGCCAATTTCAATGCTCCGCCACACCTATCAGATTTTTAATCTGACTCCTTCGGTACTAATTGTCAATCTTGTACCTATTGTCAGAGTTTCGCTGAATCAATTGATAGTTCTTTAATTTCTGTAAGATTAAGGTACATGCTTAGAACGCAGCAACTGCGCAAAGCATTAACAACCTTGATCACGATCCAATATACAAAATGCGTATTACACAACAGCATGGTAGGGCGTAAACAACCGGAATAAGCAATTCTAGCGTCCGGAACAACGTAAATCACTCATATGATTGAAAAAAATTTGCATAGAAAAGCAACATCAACTTCCACGTGAGCATAAGGTTACCGATCTAACATAATAATAATAATAATAATATTTATTAGCCAATTACTGCCATAGAAAATGCAATATAAATTACATGAAAAAGGATATAATAAAAGATAATGTCGGAAGAACGAAAGAAAGTTTATCAGCATAGCATAGTAATAGCTGAGACGTACAGGCGGATTGCGCTCACGTACGCTCCTTTAGAAACTCATCTAAACAAAGTTTAGAAATCAAACCCTTAAACCGTTTAAAAGATTTACAATCAACAATACTTTGGGGCAGAGTATTCCAGATTCTAGCCGTCCTGTTTGCAAAGTCGTTTTTCCTACAGTCCAAATGAAATTTGTGGATATAAAGCTTTATATCACTTACCGATCTGGCACCCCCTTTCGGTGCCGAGTCCGAAAAAGTCTTCAAAGGAAAGAAACTGTCTCTTGATTATTCTGAAAGCAAAAGTGAGATCAAAATGAATACACCGAGTTTCGAGTCTTTCGAGATTTAGCAAACCCAACCGCTCATTGTAAGACAAGTCACCTTGTCGCCATAGTATTCTTTTTGTAAATTTACGCTGAACTTTTTCAATACAGTTAATATCTTTAATCAAATAAGGGTTCCAAACCACTGAGTTATACTCCAAAATGGGTCTTACATAGACTTTAAAAGCTTTTACCATTAATTCAATATTTTTTGAGACAAAGCTTTTCTGGATCAGCAACCATAATAAACAATTCTCGCGTCCAAACAAGCGCCTATTACGTAAATCACTCATGATTATAAAACAGAAAAAACAAAAAATAAACAAAAAAAACACAAAAAAACAAAAAAAAATTTATCGAGATGGGACACACCAGGGAAGCTGGATGTCTTCCTATCCATAAAAAAATCAATTTAGGTGAGGTGGAGACATGCTACACCTAGGTGTAGCATGTCTTCATAAATGTTCATTGTGTGCACGTATGTACGAGTAAACCTGTTGTCCTTTCCTTCATAATAGAGTCATCAATCGTCAGCATTATTGCTGTCACCTTTGCTAATGAATGTACATACTACCTATGTACCTGCTTACATACCTATATACACACAGACAATTCGATCAATAATTGCGACGATTTTTGCAGTCGCCTACCCTAAACATTGCGTACCTACATACAAACAAGTGTATGCATCTTGCTTCCATCAGTATACATTAGATCAATCAATGCGCCGTTTACAACAGTCGCCTTCCCATGCTTTGTGCGTCTATCTTTTTACAACATCATAATTGAATTTCTCCCCTTCTAAATGCTTTCCATCGATAATTTCTTTTGAATATCTTCCTTACAACTGATAATCTTTCGATAAATCCCCATTAATTCAAATTCTGTTACTTCTAACTATTCTAGTATTAAGCCCAAGAGTTTAGTGTAGAAAGTTATGTTTTGTATCATTACTTATGTACACTCATTAATTGATGAAAAACTAAGTTTTACTGCTCACATGAGCAAACTTGTAAACAGTGATCGGACCGAGGCCTCGGCCTCGGCCTCGGCAAGCCTCGGCGTTTTTTGGAGCCTCGGCCTCGGCGCCGAGGGCGAAGCTGAAAAGTGCCGAGGCGCCGAGGGTTAAAATCAAATTTGAATAAGTTTGATATATCCGTTAAATATTAACTATTTAGAATATATCTGCAGTACACAGGCTGTTTCTTACCTATTGTCTTTTCTTATGGTTTTAGGCGCGTACCCAGTTACACCAAGTTACATACAGCAAAGTGCCAATTGATATTCATATGATGACTAACTTTTATTTCTCATGCTCGCTACATGGATCGGAAAGTACAGTGCAGAGAAAATAATCGTAATATTAAACACTTTATCTAACTAAAATAAATGTTTATACATATGTTTATTGTTGTTAGCCAGAATTCTGATTTTAATCTGATGAAGCAGATAATTCATCATCAAAATCCAGATCATCTGAATCAGAGTTAGCCTCATCCATTTCGCCTTGTTGTGCTATCGCATCATCGTCGTCGTCATCGTTTATCAGATTCTTTAAAGTCACACTATTATAACCAACTGCTTTGAGATTATGCTTTACAAAAAGGAGTTTTTGAACATTTGTCTGTCATTCATTCACCACAGCTTTTCTATTCTTCCACCGCATTGTCATGAATTATTTTTTATTTTAGAGGTTTTGTGTATCAGTATCACTGATTAAGTATCCTACCGACCTTCCTGCATAGCATATAGTTCCTATTTTAATCCTAACGTAGAGCTCAGGCTCGTATACAGGGGGATTGGGGGAAAGTGCCCCTTTCGAAATAAAATATGAGAATAATCGCGAAAGACTTTTCGCGCTTGGCGTTGAATTTCACAATGATAATTTGTACAACCAAAAGCGTCTTTTTGCTACATGGATCGGAAAGTACAGTTGCTACATGCAGAGGCGGATTTAAGGGGGGCGGCCGCTCCCCATTGGCCAAAATGTTTGGCGAGATAAAGAATGGATATGCAATTTGCAATGATTTTTGGTCGTCAGTGACCATAATTTCTCAAATTTTTCCGGCGCTGCGCGCCGGATGATACCTATTGATGACATTTATTTACTTTCTTGGCGACCTGGGCCCGGTTTCACCATAAGTTTACGACTCCTAAGAGTCATACGACTTCCGTTTTACGGGAATATCGGGTTTCACCATCTTTTTATGAGTTATGAATTACGACTACGAGTTATGAGTAACGAGCAAGGGGTTAAGAGTTCGTATTACGAGGGTTTCACCAGGATTTCCGTAGGACTCATAAAAACTCATTTTTTACGAGTACTTTTTGGACCTTTTTACGAGTACTCGTAATAAAATGTATATCTTTTCTGTTGCGTATGACATTCTTTGTTAGTCATTGTCTCTGTTTTAAACAGCATAATTATGTAATTAATTGCAGATTTTATGCCGCTCGATAGAAAAACATAGAAAGTATTAAGAAACGTTTGGGATTTAGTCAACAAGAATTAATAAGCTTCTCAGAAAATTTATAACTTTAAATAAAAACGAAAATAATAATATTAGTAATAATAATAATGACGATAATAACAACAATAATAATAATAATCATAATAATAATACTAATAATAAGAATATTACTAATACTAATAATAATAATAATTAATTATTATTATTATAATACTAATACTAATAATAATCATAATAATAATAATAATAATAATAATAATAATAATAATTATTATTATTATTATTATTATTACTATTGTAATCTATAAACGAAATCAATTAAATCGGATTCAGAGACGTTACGAAACTAAAAGTATATCACAGCGTATTATTTCAATTTTCAAATTTAACAAATCATTCTTAGTTGTCATTAATACGTACATAAAATATGCAGTTGGCTCTTTTCCGAAGGAAGTGCGATGAAATTCTAATTTTCAGAAATCTAATCAAAAATGTCTGATTTCCGCAATTCATGCGAAATGTCTAAGTGATTGTAATATTTTTCATAAAAAAGCTGCGAACATTACTAACAAGGGCTAAAGAAATAAAATTTCGAATTACTACTCAAGAATGCAGCTTAAGAATCAATTTTATGGGATTTCTCTGAAACATTTTTTGGAAAATATATTATTTTTTTAATGCTAATCTTCTTAACCTTTACATGTGCTGCCAGTATATGTATTATTTAGGTGTGTGCACGAAAGTGAAACAAATTGAGAAAAACAAACCAGAAAACTATTAAACGCACTGGTCTGCCACTTCTTTACGAGTCCTACGGGCCTCTTTTTGATCCGTGATAATATTACAAAATTTACGAATCTGTTCACTCGTAACATTCGATCGTAATATCTGGTGAAACCGCCCAGCCGTTATTCGTGAAAAAACACTCGTAAAAAGTACTCGTAGAACTCGTAACTCGTAGCCCGTGGCTCGTAAATCTCAGGTTCTTATGAAACGGAAACTCGTAGCACTCGTAGCCCGTACTCATGAAACCGTCACCCGTAACTGCTAACTCGTAGCTTTGTGGTGAAACCGGGCCCTGGAAGCCCTTTTCTGTTCATGTAGGTTTCAAAACAATTTTAACAGCAGAAACAGCTATTTTTGCATAGTTTTCTTCTATTTTCAATAGAAAAATTCCAATATTTTGCATCAAATGCTATAAATACAGGAAATCAAGCAGTAAATCATGCTTCTAGACGTCTATCCGCCTTGATTTTGCAAATTTCTCGGCGCTTCGCGCCAGATTTCTGTTAAGTCTTAGAAATTTAATGATTTTTTTGCACAAAATTGTCGAAAATTCTAAAATTTTAAGAAAAATATGACTTCAAAAGTTATTTTTGTAAAAGTATACAATCTAAAACACCGAAAAATGCTATTTCGCGCGTTGAGCGCAAACTTTTGGACCTGTTTTTGACTTTTTTGGAAAAGTTTGAATACCGCCCCCTCTCGTTACTGGATGAATCAGAAATTACAGTAATTCTCGCATTCGTCTGCTACCATAAAACGTTCAAAAACTCTTTTTTGTAAAGCACAATCTCAAAGCAGTTGGTTAAAATAGTGTGACTTTAAAGAATCTGATAAAGGCTGACGACGACGATAACGCGATAGCACAACAAGGCAAAATAGATGAGGCTAACTTTGATTCAGATGATCTAGATTTCGATGATGAATTATCTGCTTCATCAGATTAAAATAAAAATTCTGGCCAACACCAATAGACATTTGTTTTAGTTCGATAAAGTGTTAAATACTACGATTATTCTCTAGCTCATGTACATACAAAATATTCTAAGAGTACTATTTGTGGGTATACGTATATAAGCTTGACCCTCGGCATTACCCTCGGCCTCGGCCTCGGCCGAGGCAAGGATTTTAAGTCGCCTCGGCCTCGGCCGAGGCCGAGGTCCAAAAAGTACCCTCGGTCCGATCACTGCTTGTAAAGCAGGCCTTCCATTGCATGTCATTAATTTTTCGCTGTTTTAAAAAGTAAGGACTTGACACTTCTGACTCTCACAATGGCCTATAAAATTTATGTGCGGCCTCTTTTGGAATATTCGACCTCTGTTCGGTCGCCAAATACTAAGCAAAACATCCGTAATATTGAACAGGTTCAAAGATACTTTACTAAACGTGTCTTAAGGTGCCGCTATCCAAACATCATGTCTTATTAGGATCGACTTCATGTATTAAATCTATAATCTCTAGAAAATAGAAGCCTATGAAAGGTTTTTTCGTTGTAATATCGCATTTAAGCATTTTTAGTCCATTTTAACTGCATTATATCATTTTTAACACTAAAAATATAACAAAATAATCAATTTGGCGCACTTTTCGAGTAAAAAGTACATAAAAATACTAATTCGGCACGAAACGCCAGAAAATGTTTACATTTTTACTGCTTTTGACCTCGAAAATGAAAAAACCTTAAAATTGCCAGTCAGTACTTGTTCGGCTGACCCTCAGGGAGTATACCCCCTCACCCCACCCCCATCACCCCCTATGTGCATGTGTGGTCCATCTTAAGCTAATGAACAATGATCATATAATTATTTAAAGGAAGAAAATGGTTTATCTGGCTTATTTTGAGACATGAGCGCTATTGTTATCACATTTTAAAAGATAAATAAATGAAATAAATTTTCCTTGGCTCCCGGCCATTTTTAAGACTTGCCGCGGCCGGGGGAAGCCTAAAATGGTCGGGGTTGCTGGGGCCGGGGCTCCGGTCAATCACTACTGGGAATTATACCCTGTCCACATTTGCTTTTTTAACTGAACACTGGACAGAGATATTAATATTTTATTTTATGAAAAATTTAGCTGTATTAGTACCTAATAAAATAGTTTAAAAAATGTTATAGTCAAAAGTAGGAATTTTGTAGAGCTTTTCTTTTTTCCTGGAGATTTAGGAACGTTTTCTGGGTAAACAAAAAAATATTTTTTAAGTTTGTCTGAAACTTTAAAGGCCTCTAGCTAGACATTTGTTTGAAAGCAGCATCAGTAAGATGGAGATTAGAGAATAGTTATTGAGATTGGTACCAATGCGAAGTGTTTCCTCCTTGCAAACTGATTGCCTTTATGATATATGCTGTACATTTTGTTTGATGGAGTTGTTGATCATCTTAGTAGCTTAGTTCAACGTCAAAGTTAAGCTCGAGTTCAACTAAATTCTTGTCAGTCGATGTCGCGATCGCATTAATCATGTTTGCGCTGATCCATTGCCTTTGATCTTAAGATTGTCATCCTTTATACAATTATTCAATGAAAGAAGATTTGCCTGAACTACTCGCAAGCTTCTGCGGCTTGCTGTATAAATTCCAGTTCGATAAAGCAAAGGAACTCGTTGTACCAGCTTTATAATTTATAGATCTTGCCGCCGTTTCAGTTTATGATATTGGTGTTTTCAGGATGAATTCAGGATTAAACGAATAAATTTACCATCCGTTGTTGCTCCTGAAGAAGCCGGACCATGGAACACATTGTTGCATCATTTATCTCAGTTAGCACTGGCCGATAAATGTTATATGACTTTGAGTTTCTTGCTTCCTCGTGGCTTTCTTCGAAAAGAGGTACCTACCTATGTATTTACTACATGAAAACTACATTCTCAGAGATTTCGAATTCTAGCCGAGTTTGTAGTTTTATACTTGAATTCTTTATAAAAGTGTTCACCTAATTCATATCCGGGTTAGAGCTGAATACTATACATGTAACAGGGGATGGTGGAAGCCCAACCCAAGGCTAATCGTCCCTTTACCCCCTCTAAGGTCAGAAAATTTCTGATCCCCTGATTTTTTTGAATTTTTCAGGCGTTTTCTGGCCGTTTTTGGCTAAAAATTGGAGGTCATTTACCCCTCCCCCCATTCCCCCTAAAAATGGCCGGGGAGGGGACCCCTAACCGAAATTTTTAGCCGTTACATGAGGTCGAAATCATAGATGCCCAAGGTCAGGGTCGGCAGAAGTGGGGAGGGGTAAATCTTAGAAATCTAAAGTAAACTCAGCGTTCACGATTTTTTTTGCTATTCAAACGACGAAAATAGTCGGAATACCCTATAAACGTTTTTTTGTACTAATATCGGATTTTAAAAATAATGTTAGTCCATTTTGACTGCATATCGTTTTTGACATTAAAAATATAAAAATATTTTAATTTTGGGCGATTTTTGAGTAAAAAGCACATAAAATTAGTAAGTCGGTGCTTCGCGTCAAATTTGTTCGACTTTCGTTTTTTTGTGGAATTTTTTTATCTTTTTTAGCTCTATGAAGATAAAGCATCGTTAGAAACACCGAACATGATGTTTCTATGTACCCCCAAAAAAGGCTTCACCCTCCCCTAGCATACATTGGCGTGGGGAGGGATGAGAGGGGGTATTTCTCCGCCTGAGTCCTAAAAAATTGATAGTTATATTACTTAATTTGGCTGAAAACCATTTCTATATTGCCCTTTTTGGCTTAGAAAACTAGCTGTTTAGCTTTTTTTGGAATCAGAAACATCGGGTGAGTTTAGAAATGCTATACAGTTGTTTTCTGGGTGTCAAAATAATTTATAGCTATTTTTCCGACTTCAGAAATGGCCTAATAGAGATTTTCGGTTGAAAAAGTCTTAGCTATATTTGTGAGTTTTAAAAGGCTTTACATATATTTGCCTTAAATGCTAGAAAACGATGGTTTGAAAGCTACATTATCGTTTTTAGCTGCAGAATCGTTTTTAATAGCCACTTGGCTGTCTCTCAGTTTGGCCTTGGACACCTATGCCCCCCCAGAACTTCCATGCTGTGCATATCTGCTACCAACCAACCGATTTATAATTACATCTAAACAGTCATGTGTGCAAACAAATTTGTTGATGCAAAGACTTCTGGACATCTTGTGGTTTAAGTTAAAGTCGTTCAGAAATGGTATGCTATCAAATTGTTGAATATGGTAAGCATTTAAGCATACATGCATAGCAAATGTTGGGGTGTGGGGGCACCTCCGCTGAAGGGTCAGCCAAACGTATACTGTCCGGCGATTTTTAATTGACGAACTTTTTTTGCATTATTTTCGAGGACAAAAGCAGTAATAATGTCAAAATTTTTCTATTGCAATACTTTTATGTTCTTTTCACCGAAAAGCGCTCAAAATTGATCAATTTTTATGTTTTTCAATGTTAAAATCAGCATAAAGCAGGCAAAATGGATTAATAATGCCTTTAAAATGCAGTATCACTACGAAAAAGTGTTTTATAGGCTATTTCGACCATTTTCTTTGCTTGGATAGCAAAAAATCGTTAAACACTAAATTTTCTGTCTTAGATTTCTCAGATATACCCTTTGCTAATCCTGACCTTTGGTTCTATCTATGACCGAAATGGAGAAGGAAGTGATTATGGTTGCGCTGCATAGCCGTTTGGGGTCAGATCAATCTGAACTCGAGTCAACCAGAGAGTTTTTTGAGATAAAACGGTCTTCAAAAACTAGTAAATATAAATGCTAAATTAGCGTAAAACTATAAATGTACCCAGGGGCGTAACCAGGTGGGGGCGGGGGGCCCGGCCCCCCTCCCCGAAATGGAAAAATAAATTTCTAAAAGCAAAGGGGGACCCTTTGCTTTTTTCTTCAAGTGAAGTGGAAACGGATTGTGGACAGCCATAATGCGTTTTTAGCACACTTTTTAGCTTCTAAACTCAAAATTTTCCGGCGCTTCGCGCCGGATTTCTCATGTTCTGTTTTTTCTTACTTTAGAAGCCCAGATTTTACTTAAAAATGACGTATTGTCAAAATTTTCGGCGCTTTGCGCCGAATTTCTTATGTTCTATGTTTTTCCTTACCTTAGAAGACTAGATTTTACTTTAAAATAACGAATTTGTCAAAAATTTTCGGCGCTTAGCGCCGGATTTCTTATGTTCTATCTTTTTTCTTACCTCAGACGCCCAGATTTTACTTAAAAATAGCGAATTTGTCAACATTTTCGGTTCGCGCTGGATTTCTTATGTTCTGTTTTTTACTTACCTTAGAAGACTAGATTTTACTTAAAATAACGAATTTGTCAAAATTTTCGGCGCTTACGCCGGATTTCCTGTGTTCTATGTTTTTCTACCTTAGAAGCCCAGATTTTACTTAAAAATAACGAATTTGTGAAAATTTTCGCGCTTCGCGCCGGATTTCTCATGTTCTGTTTTTTCTTACTTTAGAAGCCCAGATTTTACTTAAAAATGACGTATTGTCAAAATTTTCGGCGCTTCGCGCCGGATTTCTTATGTTCTATGTTTTTCTTACCTTAGAAGCCCAGATTTTACTTTAAAATAACGTATTGTCAAAATTTTCGGCGCTTAGCGCCGAATTTCTTATGTTCTATGTTTTTCCTTACCTTAGAAGCCCAGATTTTACTTAAAAATAGCGAATTTGTCAACAATTTTCGGCGCTTAGCGCTGGATTTCTTATGTTCTATCTTTATACTTAACTTAGAAGCCCAGATTTTACTTAAAAATGACGAATTTGTCAAAAATTTTCGGCGCTTCGCGCCGAATTTCTTATGTTCTGTTTTTTACTTACCTTAGAAGACTAGATTTTACTTTAAAATAACGAATTTGTCAAAAATTTTCGGCGCTTAGCGCCGGATTTCCTGTGTTCTATGTTTTTTCTTACCTTAGAAGCCCAGATTTTACTTAAAAATAACGAATTTGTGAAAACTTTTCGGCGCTTCGCGCCGGATTTCTAATGTTCTATGTTTTTTCTTAACTTAGAAGCCCAGATTTTACTTGAAAATAGCGAATTTGTCAACATTTTCGGCGCTTCGCGCTGGATTTCTTATGTTCTATCTTTTTTCTTACCTTAGAAGCCCAGATTTTACTTAAAAATAGCGTATTTGTCAAAAATTTTCGGCGCTTCGCGCCGATTTATTATGTTCTGAATTAGTTTTCTTACCAAAACTGCAAAATTAAATGCAAAGAAGAGAATTTTGAAATGTTTTGGAGTCAAGCTTTAATTTGATATTGAGAAATTAGTCATCCCGATAGGTTAAAAGATAGATTTTTTATATCCAAATTTGAAATAAAGCAAGAAAATTTTTGAATTTTTTTTTAAATCTTTTACTTCACCATAATATAGATCTTGTCGAGAAACGCTCAAAAATGCCATTATTTTCGCGTATCTCCTAATGTTTCCCGAGATATAGGACTTCAAAAATTTTGGCCCCCCCCCCCGAAATAAAATCCTGGTTACGCCACTGTA